>CM047431.1:64395982-64478167 GCA_026168455.1 Theocolax elegans | reverse complement strand
ATGTAACACGATTAATGCCATTGTATACTTATGTTTAGTTGCCCTATTTATTTATTAAATGTATTTTATTTTTACTATAGTTTCGACAGTCTTAAAAACAGTACCATTGTCCAAAAACCGTCTTCGAAAAAAAAGGAAATTAAAAAAAAATGGCTCAGTCTAAATATGTAAATAAAAGGTTAGAGTCTCAGTATTTTGATCCTTCGCACGAAGCAGGGTTTTCGGGTGCAAGAAATTTAATCAGATTGAATAAAGATGTACCGCGGGAACAGATCTATAAATGGTTGGAAAAATACGACGCTTATACTTTACATCGTCCTGTACGAAGAAAGTTTAAGAGATTGTGTTACAACGTGTCGTATTTAGATCAAGTTTGGGAGGTCGATTTACAGGACTTGCGCTCAATCAAAAATTACAACGACGGAGTGTCTTACGTTTTGGTGGCGATCGACGTTTTAAGTAAATTTGTGTGGGTGGAACCTTTGAAAGACAAATCGAGTGACCAAGTAACCGAGGCATTCAAAAAAATTTTAAAACGAAGCGGAGAACGTTTTCCGTACATGGTTCAAAGCGATCGAGGAAAAGAGTTTCTCGGTAAATTTATGCAAAATTTTTTAAAACGTAACGACATTCGATTTCGCGTTGTGCGTAATCCGGATGTGAAGGCTGCGGTGGTTGAACGAGTAAATAGAACTCTGAAAGAACGTATGTGGCGTTATTTCACACATAAAAATACTCGTAGGTACATTGACGTATTACAACACATCGTCAAGGCTTACAATAACACAAGACATTCTAGCATTAAAATGACACCGGCTTCGGTAACTATTCACAACGAAGAGATTGCGCGAAAAAATTTAGAACGTCTGTGCAGAAACAAATTACCGAAACGGAAAAAGAATATATACAAAGTCGGTAGTTACGTTCGAATCAGTAGAGACAAGAACGCTTTTGAAAAAGGTTACGTCAGAGGATGGCAAGAGGAAATTTTTATAATTAAAAGTGTTGCGAAAAAACAAAACATTTACGTTTATACTTTGACCGATTTGGACGGTGAAAGCATTGAAGGATTCTTTTATCCCGAAGAACTCACGGCCGTTGATAGTTGTCGCGTAGAAAATCGTGAACACAAAATAGATAAAATTTTACGTAGTAAAGGCAAAGGTAAACGTAAACAGTATTTCGTCAGTTGGGTTGGATATCCTGAAAAATTTAATTCGTGGGTCTCTGTCAACGATTTAAAAGCATTGTAAAATGGATTCCGACGATTTTACCATTGTTTTACCGAGCAACAGTAGTATAAAATATTTTCCAGACAATACAACGACGTGCTTTTCAACTAAATTACCAAAGCAGATAGCTTTACAAGGACGATGGATGGTTGGACTATCCGAGATACACGTACCCTGCACTACCCTGCACTTGAGCAGAGAGGAATCAAAATTATCGGCAACGGAAAACTATTATTTTCAACACGGTATATACGATGATATTAATCAGCTTGTCGATTGTATAAACGACAGTTTATTCAAATATCACGGCAACACTGAAATTGAAAAATTAGTCTATAACGAAAACGGAGGTTTCGTACAAATGATAAAATTCAAAGAAAATGAAAATCGTACGAAACCGTTTGCTACATTTTCAACGACGGTTAATCGTATTTTAGGTTTCGATTTGAACGAAACGTTAGAATTTGAAAGTTACGATGGATCGACGATTCAAGTAGCAAATTTTCCCGCCAGCCTCTCGAGAGCCATACCCGATCAACTTTTTGTTTATTCAAATCTGTGTGAACCTTGTATAGTAGGAGATTCTCACGCACCACTGCTTCGCATAGTGAATATTCAATCGAAACACTTTAATTATGGAAACACTGTAGTTAAACGTTTTGCACCCGTCAGTTATACACCCATACTTTACAATTGTTTTCAAGTTATCGACATTGATATAAGAGATCAATATGGTCATCCAATACCATTCGAGTTTGGTACGTTGACCGCAGCGTTACATTTTAAAAGGATTGATTAAGTGTCGTTCGTTTGGCATGGCTTATTACTCTCTTTATTACGATAGTCAAATTGGAAGCGGACGGGGCGTACATCACGTTTATGCAGGTTCAACATCGCAACGAGGACACGGTGTGGGTAGTTGGCTCGCAGGTTTATTTAGAAGAGCGGTGCCTTTGATTGCTAAAGGTGCTCGCGCCCTTGGTAAAGAAGCAGTCCGAGCAGGCGTCAACATATTAGATGACGTTTAATAATCGTATGAACGAATCTGGTAAAAATTTGAAACGTAAAGCCGTAGACAAAATTAATAAAATGATGGAGGGGTCTGGATATAAAACATTCGACAAAAGGAGAGCTCTACAGTTTCCGTGGAACGGTGAAAGTGTACGTATCAAACAGCTTAAACCTCGTAAAAAGTACAAACGTCGTCAAAGTATAAAGAAAAGGAAACGTACAAAAAAAACCAAGTCTTTAAAACGGTTACAACCAAAAGTGAAGCATAAGAAACAGAATAAAAAGAAGAAATCGAAGAAAATATCGAAAACAAAAAAGAAGACAAAGAATAATTTTGACGTTTTCAATTAAAAATGGCGTTTTTACATTCTCACAGCTCAGAGTGTCTCAAAAGCGAGTTGGATATATTTTCACTCCCTCAAACGCAAACCAGTATCGAATCGAGTTGTTGGACTACTTATAATCCAATTTCGTCGTTAAACGACGATTCGCCCATCGAATTTTGCGTTCATAATCAAGGAGAAGATTACCTGGATCTTGCGCATACACTTCTCAAAGTTTGTGTAAAAATCAAGCCTTATTCGAAAGACGATGACAAACACGTAGGACCTGTAAATAATTTCTTACACTCGTTATTTAATCAAATCGATATTTATTTTAATCAGAAACCAATCACTCCTCCGAATAACGCTTATCCGTACAGAGCGTACATAGAAACACTCTTGAATTACGGCCCAGCAGCTAAAGAATCGCATCTATCGACGACTTTGTGGTACGCAGATACACCTAGACAGATGGACAGCACCCCTGACGAGGGTACAAACGCAGGACTTGCAAACAGACAAAATTTTACATCCGATGGCAAAACCGTCGATCTCATTGGACATTTGCATTGCGATATTTTTAATCAGGATAAATTACTCATCAATGGCGTCGAAATGAAAATACGTCTTGTACGTTCAAAGGACTCATTTTGTTTAATGGATTCGTCAGCCGCAGGCTCATACACCGTAAACATCACCGAAGCAAATTTACTCGTAAGACGCGTGAAAATAAGTCCTGGAATTCTATTGGCCCATGCAAAAACTCTCGCAACTACAACCGCTAAATATCCCATAACCAGAGTGGAAATCAAAACATTCACGATACATAGCGGTGTCTTGGGTGAAACACTCGACAACGTGATTTTAGGACAACTACCGAAACGAGTGATACTGGGATTTGTTGATAATAAGGCTTTCAATGGAAACAAAACTTTGAATCCTTTCAATTTTCAAAATTACGGTATAAATTACTTGTCTCTCTACGTAGATGGTGTACAAGTACCTTCGAAACCTTTACAACCTACGTTTTCGAATACAAGACCAATGTACGTTGACGCATATCACACCTTGTTCTCAGGTACTGGTATACATTTTCTTAACGAAGGAAATTCTATCAGTAGAGAGAATTACCCTAATGGTTATTGTCTATTCGCTTTCGATCTTACACCAGATTTTTCGGCAAATAGTTTTTCTCATTGGAATTTAGTAAAATCTGGAAGTCTCAGAATCGAAGTTAAATTTCAAAGTGCATTGAATAAAACGATTGATTGTATCGTTTATGCCGAGTTTGACAACGTTCTTGAAATCGACTCTGCTAGACAGGTCGTAACAGATTTTCATTCTTAAACTCAAAGTAGGAGGAGTCAAAAAAAATGGTAGGGATTTTCTTTGAAAACTTTTCTTTTCAATTCAGTGAGAAGAAGGAGGTCTTAAAGGTATTCTGCTGAGCCAAGGAAAAACATTTTGTCAGTTCAGCTTGTTACCTTGAGTGGTGTAGTACAAGTGACTCAAGTTCTCCGCAACTCAAACGGCATGGAGAAGCTCGATTATATAATCGATATTCAAGCGTTTCACGACAAGGAAGGTCTCTTTCTACCGAAATAAATTGCTGTTCTCGGCGTAGATTGCAATTTCATAGCGCACTGGCTGATCAAGGCTCCATACGACTACACAGAACTGTCCAAGGGTATCGTAGCCACTAACAGTTACTTAACGTGCTATTACCATGGCATAGAATGGTTCGACGGTGAGGGGAATACCTAAAGTTTTATTCCTTCAAAACCTTCTCGCTAGACAAATAATCAATTTGGAGGAGTTCAACTGTCCGTCGTTTAGAAACCTTCCACGCGTTAACGACCACTTTTGTTTTTTACATGGACGGAAAAGGGAGTACATGAGTTGTGCATTGACATATGCATATAAACTACGTATTTGGCTGCATAAAACATTAGCCTATCGCCCTTCAACCAGCAAAGTCATCGATCTAAAAGAAAAAAAGAAGGAAACGGAAAAAGAGGACATCAACAAGGACAAAAGACGACATACAATTATTGCGTCTACGAGACAAGGAACTCCGTCTGGGAAACCACGACAAAAAACGCCAACACCAACCAAATCAAGACAGAGCACTCCGATAACCGTAACTTGTACTGCATACTCAACTCCTATAGATGCTAGCAACACAAGTATTTCCACAATCTCCCAAGATACGATCGATGCCGATCATTTATACGACATAGTACGCGAGGAGGAGGAAGCCGCTGCAAAGCATGAACACGTTGCAAATACTCAACGCAATAAAAATTTTGCCTCTGCAGACAGTGGGAGTGTACCCTGCGGACAAGATTCCTCAGATTCTGACAAAGCCGACTGCAATTGTTGTTAACAATGAGGACCACCGAAAACCCGGTGAGCATTGGCTGGCCATCTACATCGATAAACGCGGAATCGGATACTTCTTTGACAGTTTCGGTCGACCACCCACCGTACCACAACATATTCAATGTCTCCGAAGAAACTGTAAGGTTTACACCTGGAGTCCTAAGCAGCTACAAGATTTCGCTTCTATCCTGTGTGGTCAGTATTGCGTTAATTTCATTCATCACATGTCTCACGGTCATTGCATGGACAGTTTTTGGAGATTGTTCACCGACGATACTGCATACAACGATAAATATAAATTTAAAATAAATTTAAAATTATTTTATAAGAATATCAACAATAATTTTCATTATAATAATAATTGTAAGAAGAATGTTCATTGTATAACTCATTTGCAAACATGTAAAAGAATACATAATAATAATAATAATAATAATTTTAATTATAATATATAAACAGGTACATTAGGTGTAAGTTTCTATTATTAACGTAATATATATTTAACCGAATGCAAAACACGTATAATTTTACTCTTATTTACTCTATATCTAAGTGTGTGAATTACTATAAGTTTTATCAGGTCAACCGGAATCACTGTCAATTTATAAGTTTCGTATAATAAAATGTGTGTGAGTGTCTTTGCGTCTATTCTTAAGCTACTCTTATACTTAATATTAACCGAGTGTCAAATCTAGTTTTAATTTTATGTATTGTATAATCATCTATATGTATATCTCTGCGTGCGTAATTATTCATTCTATGTCTCGTTCTCTCCTTTTATATTATAATACTTGAATAAACATCTGGGAATTTATCTACAAATTACGTACATTTAATTATTTAACCCTCTCACCTCCAACTCCCATTCGTACCATGCTAAATATAAGTCTATACGCATACTGTATACACACACTCTCTCTCTCTCTCTCACACCAACATAGACGCTCTGGGTCAGCTATTATAACACGGCGTCAGAATACCCTAGCGCATCATCAGTATCTCTGCGTGTGTGCGAGAGAGAGAGGTAGAGGAAGAGAGCGTGGGTACGCGCAGTAGTGCTCTCTCTCTCTCTCTCTCTCTTACATGCGTCACTCTTCTTACTGCAAGAGACGCACTGCGCGCGCAACCCCTCTTGCTCTCTCTCTCACACATACACGCGCGGGCCTCCGGCCCCGCTGTAACGTCAGAACACTCTCAGTACGAGAGAGAGACGCACTGCGCGCGCACTCCCTCTACCTTTCTCTCTCACACCCACGCACTGCATCGGGGCGTCTATGACGCCGGAGCAACCTCAGCACGAGAGAGACGCACTGCGCGCGCACTCCCTCTACCTCTCTCTCTCGCACCCATGTACTCCGACGGGGCCCGCTGTGACGTCACAGAGTACGTTCCACCCTACCTATACATAAGTACGAGAGGGAGAGAGAGAGAGAGAGAGCGAAGCTTTCCCTCTCACTCCCTCTCTGGCACGCGCGGGCCCCCACCGTGACGTCACCACCGGGGTAGACACCCCATTGTCTACGCTAGACAACCCCATTGTACGTGCTAGACAACCCCATTGTTCCCCATTGTTCCCATTGTTCCCATTGTTCGCGCTAGACAATCCCATTGTTCCCATTGTTCGCGCCAGACACCATTGTTGTTAGGCCACGCCCATGTCGGCGCGCTATAAGGTACCCTTACTACTATCGCGCGCTGACGGTGATACGATGCCCGTCAGCAGACGAAACGCATGTCAAAACTTTTGTTACAACACTCTTTCTTATTTGGAAGAAGCGGCATACCGATCTGACGCTCAGCGTACGACGAATATACATAAGAATCTCGTGTTTAATATTTTCCTCGCAAATGGTGAATATTATAGTATTATATAAAAATTAATAAATTGTTTACAAAATACCCGAACTTTGAGGAAAAACAAGAGACCGTCATAATAAAAGTTTCGGTATCACCGCCAGCGCGCAAGCGGATGACTTGATGAAAAGGCGATCCGCGCGCTGTACTAATTCTATTAATATTTTTTCCTATTAATGTGTTTCTAGTATACAATTATAAAAAATTTATTGATAGTTCGAGTTTAGAATTACTGTATATGTTTGTGTCTTTTTTTGCTTTCTAATAGTAGGTTTATAATTCGAGTCTTTAAGGTATTCCAGGTGCAAAAACCTCATACCATACTATACAATAAATGCCTATAGTATTTTATAAGATAAAACTCACAAAAGAAAAATACATTTTATAGTACAAATGATGATCAACAAAATAAATGGGCGGTTCGTTTACCGGATCGTATGAGCTGAGACATCCATAAAAACAATCTTAATCAAATTGTTAATCGCGTTCTGCCAGGCAATTCCGTATTTATTATTTATAACAAATAGTCATGTACCCGGTTTTCGAATATTTGACGTCTTCGTGTGCATTGAATTAATAAGGTTCTATAAGGCTTTTCACTATATTGTTCACTAACAGCTATCGGTGTCTACCGTTAAATTCCATAATTTTAAAGCAACCATTACAGATCTTTTGTAAGGTTTTACGAGGATCGACGCATGTATTGGGCATACGACCTATCCGTTACTACCGGCTGCGCCAGTAATAACAAATTTTAATCAAATCGCTACTCAGATTCTACCAGGAAATTCCGTATTTATTATTTATAACAAATAGGCATGTATCCGGTTTTCGAATGTTTGACGTCTTTATAAGGTTTTACGAGGATTCGACGCATGTAAGGGGCAGACGGCCTATCGGGTTGTATCGGTTACGCCAACAATAATACGAATTACATAAGTATACTTGCAGCGATACTCGTGTGATACTTTCATGTATTCTTAGTTTTGTAACCTTTAGTTATAAATGTTTTTCATTGTTATTCTTCATGCATATAAAGATAGAAGTTTCTATGATATACTACTAATAAACATGAAAGAAATATTAAATTTATTTTATATAAACTTATCCAATATAATAATTCTTTTCTTTTCAGGCATCAAATCGAACTCAATTACATGTTAATTTTCAGTATTTTTTCAAATACAAATAATATTCTTCCTCCAAGGACAAAACAGATCTGGAAAACAAATAATTTTAATTCAATTTGAATGTGCTCTAAATTATAAAACTAATTAATAGCAATAATTAATAGCTCTGAGTGAGTAATATTTTACATATACTCATATATATACACTATGCTCTTGTTAAAAAGTAATTCAATTAGTATATTCTTGTAAAATAAGTTTTTCTTTTTAATTATTGAAATATGTAACTTGTAAAAAAAATATTCAAAGTTTATACTACGTCTATGTTTAAGTTAACAGTAATATTTATAAGATAACAGTCAAACTCTAGACAGTTACATGTAATCTTAATTTTGAATTATTTAGTTATAGATATTTTTTATTGTTAATCTTCATGCAAGAAAAGGTAAAAGTTTTCTATTATAAAGCTACGAATAAAAATCAAAGAATTATTAAATTTATTTTATATAAACTTATCCAATATAATAATTCTTATACGATTCACTGATTCAAGTAAACTCTGTAAAATAATTCAGAATGTGTAACGGCATTTATATGTATTCTTTCATTAGTATACTCTTGTATAAAATTTATTCTTCATTATTTTTTAAAAATAAAAAAAATATTAACCGAACTTTTAGAACAAATATTTCAATATTCAATATTCCTATATATTTAACTACTTTAGTAATGGTTATAGAAATAACTGTCAGACTCGAGTGACACTTGCAGGTATTCTTAGTTTTGTTAATTATAAATGTTATTCATTGCTATTTTCATGAAAGTATAGAACGAAGTTGTCTACAGTAAGCTACTAATAAACAACAAAGAAATATTAAATGTAATTTTAAATAAACTTATCCAGTATAATAATTCTTATATGACGACTGATGCAAGTAAACTTTGTAAAATATTTGTATACATTTGTATGTATTCTTTAATTAGTATACATTTGTGTACTAGTTTAGTAGTTAGTTTCAAATGTTTTTCATTAATATTATGCATGCATATAATGATAGAAGTTTTTATTACAAACTACTAATAAACATCAAAGAAATATTAAATATTTCTATATTTAAGTGATTTATTAATGGTTATAGAAATAACTGTCAGACTCGAGTGACACTTGCAGGTATTCTTAATTTTGTGCCCTTTAATTATAAATATTTTTCAATGTTATTCTTCATGAAAGTAAAGATAGTGGTTTTCTACAGTAAGCTAGTAATAAACACCAAAAAGAAATATTAAATTTTTTTTTTTTTTTATTGAAGCATTTAAATCTTACAAAATATTTATTTGCTATATAGCATATAATTACATAAATACATTATTATTATTATTATTATTATTTTTTAAATTTGAAAGTTACAATTGTTAACAAAATCGAGAACTAATTGGCACGCATATATATCTGGTTTACTTAGAACAAGGGAAATTTTCATGGGAAGCTGGTATTTTAATTTGATAAGGCCTTTTGTAAGTACGCTGCGGTGTGAGTCGTAGAGGGGGCATTGCCACACGAGGTGATCAAGGTCTTGATCTGCTTGTTTACATATACATTTCTGATCGTCAAGAATACCTACTCTCGCTAACGAAGCCCCTAGGTTGTAGTGGTTCGATCTACATCTATTGACAAATACTATGAGCTTGCGAGAAATTTTATGTTTTTGAAACCATGGAACTTTACGATTAGAATAGTAACAATTAAAGTATTCTTTCCCTTTAGTAAGGCGTAAATTCACTATATGTTGTGAAGTATTGATAAACATTTGGTTTTTAAAAAATTGTCTTAGACAGGTAAATGGGATGTCTACTACGTCGTAAAGTTCCATGTTTCCTCTAGCGCTCTTCGCGGCTTTGTCGGACCTGCTCATTACCATTGAGCCCGCAATGGGAAGGCAGCCAGATGAACTTGATATTATTTGTATCGCTTTTTTATGCATATATTCTAGGTATTTTTCTTTGATCTGTAGAATATAAGGATTTAGTCGAATATCAAATTTACAATTATGAAGGCTGTTTAGCACGCTTAGAGAGTCCGAAAGTATATATATATTACATTGAGCGTTATCCAGAGCTATGTCCATAGCGCTGTTTATACCAAGCATTCGGCCGTAAAGATAGTTGCAAATGAATTTATACTTTTTTGGATAGTTATCTTTAGTTTAGGACAATAACAGGAAAAAGCAGCTTGATTAGTATTATGTTCTATACTTCCGTCGGTATATACATCTATATAGTTGCTAACACCTAAAATTTCTGAGAGTTTTTCATTAGGATTCTTAGCTTGCTTAAGTAGATATCCTGTTTTTTTGTCAATAGGAATTGAAGTTGTAATTACTTTATAATCATAGTTGTATATATTGTAGGCTGCTTGTTTTAAGAAAGGTAAATTCATTTTTTTAATTTCAATTATACAGATTTCAAATAATTTTTTACGTTTCTTTTTGCTTTTGGACATAACTCTGGCGTAATAGTTGTTGACAGTTTTGCTAATTAGTAGGTTTGTATTGCTAAGAATTTTTGTTAAATATGAGTAACATAAAAATTTGGATCTATCGCTAATAAGCGGGAGAGTGGACTCGGCCAAAAGTATATTTACAGGGGTTGTTTTCCTGTAGCCGCAAGCTAAGCGTATCGCTGTGTATTGTATTTGCTCGAGTTTGCGCTTCATATTTTTGTTTGATGGGAAAAAGACAAGACTCCCATATTCAATAATTGGTCTTATATAACTTTTGTAAAATATAATTAGCGTACCAGGGTCGGCGCCCCACCATGTACCACATAAATATCTGAGAATATTGAGCGCTCGATGACACTTGTTTATAGTCTTGTTAATTTGTAAGTTAAAATTAAGTTTTTGATCGAAAATCAGTCCCAAAAAACGAACGGTATCACTGGAATAAATTGTATAATCATCATTTATTTTAATTTCCGTTTCTCCAGCAGGAATATTCTTATTATTGAAATTGATTAATATTGTCTTTTGTAGAGCAAGTTCAAGTTCTAGTTTAACTAGTTTTTTATTTATTTTATACAATATTTTTTGTAGCGAGTTTTTATTTTTACAGTATAAAGCTATGTCGTCCGCGAACTGTGAAACTATTATGTTTTTTGGGACAGATTTTAGTATATCCGATACATAAATGATGTACAAAAGGGGACTTAAAACACCCCCTTGCGGTACCCCCTTGTGTGCGAGTCGGTACTCATTAGATAAAGAAGACTGCACGAGCCTTTCGTAAGTTAAAAATTTTATGAATTTGACTAGTTTAAGTAATACGTCACTGAGAACATTGTCGAATGCTCCGCAAATGTCCAAAAAAACTGCATAGAGTTCTTTTTTTTGTTTAAATGAGTGCTGTACATTTATCGCGAGATTCAATAAATTATCTGTGCACGATTGCCCTTTGCGAAATCCGCTTTGGCTTGAAGGGAGAATATTATTGGTCTCTATCCACAATTGTAGCTTATTTTTAATAATGTTTTCAAATAATTTACACACGGCTGAAGTTAGTGCAATAGGTCTGTACGAAACGCCATCAGATTTAGTTATAAAATGTAAATACGATTTTTTCCAACTATCTGGGAAAGAGCTGAAGCGGAACATCTCGTTGAAAATATCTAATAATATAAGCTTATACTTTAGAGATAGTTTTTGTAGAATATAATAGTCAATCCCGTCTGGGCCAGGGGCAGATTTAATGTTATGCGAATCGAGGGCTAAGTTAAACTCTACTAAGGTAAATTCCGACTCAAGGAATTCGTTTTTAGAGCATTTAGGAATCCAGTCGGGATTGCGAGGAACCCAAGGTGGACAAACTTTATTAAGTACAATTTCTTTATTTTCATTTTGCAGATTTTCTGGGATATGGGAAGGAGTGACTTTTACCCACTTATTTTTTAATATTCTTGCTGTATCCCAAACGTATTTTTCATTAATACGGAAGTTAATATTACTCGCAAATTCTTTATAATAAGTTCTTTTTTTTGTTTTAAAGTTTCTGTAAGCTATTGCTTTTAATCTTTTATATTCAATGTTATCGTGCTACAGCTTAGATTTTTCCCATTTCTTACATGCTATATTTCTTTGTTACTGCTGTTTGATACTGCTGATGGTTCACTCGTACATTTATTTACATTATGGTTGAGGTGAGGAGAGCCTCCACTAGCAGAGGCCATCGCACTGATCACAGATGCCAATGCGGGGTTACCGCATCAGCAAAAAAAAGAAAAAAAAATTGGGAAAAACTTATTATGAGAGGCACTTATACACTCATAAATAGATACTATTACTAGAAACTGATAGAATATACCACGCTTTTCCCGGAATTTTGTATAAATACAGAGAGCTATAAGAGAACACGTCTTCACTGTTCAAACGCTCGAACGAGACTCCAAATATTAAATTTAATTTTCAAAAAAGTAATCCAATTTTGTTAATCTTTTATATGATTCGATGATTCATGTTAACATTTAAAATAATTCAGAATTTGTTACGGAATTAGTATGTATTCTTTATTTAGCATTCTCTTGTAATAAAATTTATACTTCATTATTTTTCTAATATGAAAACATATTAACCTATTTTTAGAAAAAATATTTCAATTGTACAATATTTCTATGTGTTCTTAGTAACACCAAAGCCACTTGAGAAATACAAATTTCGCGCCAAAAATGTAATCGACTATTCCGTGTTTATTGTAATACTAAACCGCTCATTTATGTGACAATACTGATTAAACCATATAAACGAACCACATAGATTGCTTGACAATATTAGAATATACCGGTAGATTCGGATAAATAATGCTCGACTTTATAGTGAAATGTCCTATTCAACTCGATAAATTGCAATCATGAAAAATCATTAATTAATTGAAATCCAGATACATGCCTATTCGTTGTAAATAGAAAATACAGCAATACCTCATAAAATACCATAAACGATTCAACAGCGGTTGCTTCTACGACAGGCGTAACCGATAAGATCCTGTAATCAAACCGCTCATTTATGTGACAATACTGATTAAACCGTATAAACGAACCACATAGGTTGCTTGACAATATTAGAATATACCGGTAGATTCGGATAAATAATGCTCGACAGTATAGTTAAATTTCCTATTCAATCCGATAAATTGCAATCATGTAAAATCATTAATTATTTGTAATCCAGATACATGCCTATTCGTTGTAAATAGTAAATACCCTACTGCAAAAGTACAGGTGATAATCAGCTGATTTTACCTGATTGTCGTGTCAAAATCACAGCTGATTTGCAGATGATTATCAGCTGATTTTCAGGTGAAAATCATGTAACTATTGAAATAAAATAAATTTCTACTACATGATACATTGTGCATTATATTAATTAAATATTTGTATAGAACTTTTATAATTAATGAATTGAGAAGTGTATTATATATAATGTATTATATGCTATAAATAAATAATGTAATACATGATTAATAGAAATTTATTGAAAATTACAAAGCATATGCTATTAATTTTACATCATCGACTTAACACGATTAAATTAACGGCGACAATTTTAGTTGTATGTACATTCATAATTACGTATCTCAGTCTTTCTATTTACATATCCCTAATAGCACTGTTCGTCTCGAAGACGTTTTTAAAACGTTTTTAAGCGTTTTAATCGTTTTAAAAACGTGCGATAACGTATTTAAGATGTTTTGTGCTGTCAGGGATATTTGATTCGAAATCTATTAATATCTACTAATAATGTAATAAATTTGGAAGCGGCAATACGTACATAATACCATTAATTTCCATAAAAATGCAAACTGTTTGAATATCATTAGTACCTATCACAATGAGTTCTGATTCAATTTTTTCTATTATTTGTAATGCTTTATAATGATTATTAAAACGGTTTCTTGTGCGCACTAATCTACAGATTGTAATTTCTCGCGACCATTCACAATCTATAAAGAATTTATCGATTTGTACGAAACTTCCATCTGTAAGACGGGCGAATGCATTATTTGATCTTCTCTTCGCTATACGAGATGATTCGTACAAGCAGTTATCTTTTACAATCTTAAAATATACATTCGCAGAATCTGTTATATTTAAAGTATTTTTTAGAGCATCATCTACGTCTTGACTACGCGTAAAGTAACTTATTTCTAATGTTTTATTATAATTAATGACACTTGACGAGAGAACATTATCACAGTACATTTTTATTAAGTCAGAAATGTAAGGATATGCTCTTTCTTGTAAAACTGTCATGCAATGGTTTATGTTAATATGCCTAATGATTTGAGATGGAACACCCTTCGAACACCTAATTGCTTTCAATAAATCGTGATTTGCCGACTCAAACGGAAAAGTAGAGTGACACCACAGCGGTCCCCAATTAAGAACGCTTTCGGATAAATGCAGCAACTGATGAATATTGTAAGTCATTGCTTTTTGACCCAACGGTTCTTCTGTATTTGCAACGAATTCATGGAACATAAGATTTGCTCGATTTAATTCAGCAGATGTTATGGTGTCTTGCAATAATATATATAAACTTTCTACAAAAAGAAGCCAGTGATTATAGTAGTTCCTATTCAGATGATCTAATAATACCGGAACGCTGTAATATAAAACATAGTTTCCCCACTCTCGAGCTTTCCAATCATTTCTTAAAGATATCGGTCGGCTCAATCTGGAAATTTGATGTGGAGCGGCGATACGATTTATTTTTAAATCTATTTCTGTAATGTCATTATTGTTCATTAAACTGATATGATAGTTTGTTATTTGCTTCGCAACGCCTTCTAGGCAACAATGCATATAATCGGGAACAAATCCCGAAATTATATCAAAATTTTGTAAATTGATAAAAGGAGACGGATACTTAACACCATTGATTGGATTATCGAAAGTTGCGTTCATCATATCGTTGATTGTAGTTTCATGATTTCGATCAGCAGGAATACTTTGCAATAAAGTATATTTTAAAGCGGTATCACACCAAGTACCTGGATGAAGGCACCAGCTGCAACCATAATTACCGTTAAATTGCTTTATGCCCTGAATAGGAGCACGAGCCACAGAATCTACGCAGCAATGAATGATGTACAACTTCAACAAACGATCTTCTTCATTTATAGTACATGAAATACCTTGTCTTGTCAATTTGTTAATTAAGTCGACGAAAGTACCTAGATAAATACTCATGTCCGATTTCTGTTTATTAAACCACAAACCACACGTAATTAATTTTGTCATTCTTTTTTGTTTTGGCAACTCGTTAATCATTAGGTAAAGTGGCCAAATAGAATATTGAGAAGATTTGAATTTTGATGCTCCATCCGTGTTAAAAATCGCACTTAAATAATTGTGTCTGTCTTGTGGTGGTAAAGAAGTGACAAATTTTCGGTACTCTTTTCCATCGTAGATATCTTTTAAAACATTATTCTCGTGACTATTACCCTGGATTACACTTTCGTAATGATCTTGATGTTCTGTTAAAATATCCTTTATCTGCGACGTTGGGTCACACAAAACGAAGAAGCTTGTACTGTTTGGATTCGTCAAATCTAGTTGTAGACTGCATATGCGACAGGTTTTTATCTTTTGTACTTCCTCGAGTCGACCTATATATGCCGAACAATATTGACATACAGAATGGAATTCGACATTAGTTTTCGGATTTATTAATTTATCTATAAGATGCTTGGAATCCGCTAAAATTTGATCTTCAAATATAGTATTCAATAATTTGAATAAATTAGGTATTCCAGTAACAGACAAGCTATTTACAACACAATATTTCAAAACCATTAAGAGTAATTCGCCTTTGCTTTTGCTAATAGTAATTGAGGTAGGATTAAAAAAATCTTCGTTAGAAATAATTTCTTTCAAACTACCGAATTCGGTAAATAGCTTATCAGATTTTTTTTGTTTATTCTCTAGAATTGCTTGATGAAGATACTCGTCCAAATCATTGGCAAATTCATTGGCAGTTGGCTGAAATTAAAAAGAAACATTTCAAACATTAATGAATGTTACAATGAATTAAAAGTGGTTTTCAAGAAAAATAAACTCTTATAAAAAATTATGAAACGCTCCGTCGAAAACCTTATTAAAAATCGACGATTGAATTCCATAAAATATTGGAATTTAATATATTTTTACAATTCATTTTAACATGTTCAGTAGACTTCCAATAATATAGTTAACATTTAATAGAATTGATTGATATAGACGGGTATTATACAGGTAGAACCTGTTTTTATAGATAGGTATGAAATTTAGTTCTAAATTAGGTTTAAAATTATGATTAATGTTTTTGATGAGCAAACTAATTTATAAATTATAATTTGAAAATTCTTGAACCTCCTACTAGGGAATCCATTTTAATATATGTTTATAAGGTTTTTTAATCCAAAAATATTGTTTGATAGTATTACACATTTCGTTTGGGCAACAAATTTTACACTCGTGCTAGGATTAATTTTTTGCACTAGTAACAAAAAGTAGTATTTGTTGTTTTTCTAGGTTAATAATTTTTGGATACATTTATGATATTTTCGGTACATAATGTCTTTCTAGAGTAATTAAAGTTAAAACATAATAATTTTTTTATAAGATTTATAATGTTCGAAAGAAAAATTATAAAAGCAATTTTCAGAAACGGTATCTTTCATTACTTTTTCAAACTACAAACTTAATAAAAACTTTTTTAAGAATCGAGAAGTTATATTTCTTTATTTTGATCTACCACTCTCATATACCCGCTGATCGGGTTTATACGCCCCTCCTCTCGCCCCTCCACCTCTGCCTGGGTGTGTTAATTCCAGTTTTAATTCCCTTCAATTCCCACCGTCCATCCGTCCAGGTACCATGCGGGAGACAAGGAAAACCTATGGTATTACACCCGTAGGAAAACCTTCCCCGAGAACGGCCAATGTATTGGAAGTATTCTTTTTGGATATTTGGTCACATTTCGTAGGCCCAAACACCGAAATCGAAAATCTTACACTTCCCGCCTAACTGATATCGAAATCAACTTACTATGACGGTTGCGAAAGGTGCTTAATTTTTGACATCGTCTGATCTACCTCTCCGCGTCTCCGCCACCATTTCGGTTTATAGAGAAGTTTTAATATTAGTTAAAGAGTAGCATAAATTTTTTCTGATTTTTTAAACGTATTTTCCAATGTATTTTTAACACTGAATTCAAATCTGATATCCAAAATATAATAAACTCAAAAACAATCCCTACAAAAGGGTAAAAACTACCCCTTTTGTCATAATATCAAACTATTTTCGTCAAATGAGTGCAGATATACGCCTCCGATGTATTTTTTCGATGCTGAATCCGAATCCGGTGTCGAAAATACAATAAATTTAAAAACGACCCCTTGAATGGGATAAAAGCTACCCCTTTGGCCTTGCGTGTATAATTTCAATTGCACTCATCGATCAAAAATAATTTGATATTATGAAATGAAGGGTAGTTTGTACCCTTTTGTAGGGGCTGTTTTTGGTTTTATTGTATTTTTAACATCGGGTTTGGATTTAGCGTCAAAAAATACAACAAAAACATATATTTGGACTTCCGAACCAAAAAAGGTTTAGCACTAACAAATTAAACTCATAAAAAATAGTTTTATCTGATAATATATGTTTATAATAATTTTGAATAATTATAATTAACAAGTAATTGTGTTTAGTTCATCAAATAAGCCTATTATGTTCTAAAAATGCAAAAGATTTCAAGATTTTTAATAAAATATAAAAAAAATGATGAGAATAATAAAAAATTCAGGTAGCCTATATATAGGCTTCTGTGACTGAAAGGGTTAATCGAATCTACTTATCTCAGCTTTATTTTGAGCTTGGATTTGAGTACCTATATCTAATGGCCCATAACTTTAGTAAATATGAGCGTTCGGGTCTAAAATCTGGTTTTCTTTATATTTTTATATTAGAAAACATATCCTAGAGTTTGGATAAGATGCTTTTTCCAAAGCCCTTTCCCTCTCATAGTAAGTAATTCTTACGTATTTCTGAAATTGGCAACAGTGGATTTAAGTTCCTTTTTAGATGCGGCTAATTATATGGTACTATACATAATTTTTTAAACATTTTAAAATTTTGACCTGCAAACTTGACGTGAAATCACCTATATATATATATATATAAATTATTTACTAAATATTTGTAACGTTTGCAGGAAATCATATGGTTAATGTAGTTTTGGAGAACAACAATCGTAAAATACTTCGAGTCAGTTTGGAACACATCAAAGATGTCTCTCGATTGCAACTTCCACTGGTCGATAAATCTGATTCGCACAATAAATTGGATGAATTTGGAGAGTACGTGGAAGAAAGTGAGAATTACACTATTTCAGGTGAAAATTCTTGTTACTTAATGTAATCAAATTAAATCTCAATCAAAAGCTATTCGTGAATATTTGTACTTGCAATTATATCATACTGTTAAATGTCAGAAAGATTTAAACTTTTTAACACAAGGTTTTAATTAGCATAAACAATTTTGACAATTTTATGTTTTCTTTTAACATTTTACTTAATTAATTGATTAATTATATTTTTTATGGGTCTTCAATTTATTTCAAAAACTGAATGGAATCATCCAAATATATTTCTGAAAATAGTTTAGCTCACGTAAAGAATGTAGGATTCGTAAATTATTGTTCAGCGCATGTATTATTAATTCGTTTTTATTTTTCATTTTAGTTTAATTGAGCTAGGCAATTTGAAATAAATCTTTACTCCTGTAATTTTTCTCCCTATTAAACATACATGCTTTTTAGCTGAAGTTTGAAAATAATACTTTTAAATATAATTTTCTTATTTTTTCTTTTTTATAGATAATACTAACTCTGAAGAATTAAGGACTGCCTACAACCGTACGCCTTCAAACAATTTGAGCCTTCTGTCACAACTCTACTCTTCAACGAGCGATGAAGATTCATCATTATTAAGTAAACACCTTACTAATATTTTGCTTATTAGTAAATTATATCATGAGGTTTTAAATTTTAGAAAATAACATTATGAATAGTGCAAAAACAGCTAAGCAAGAATTTTAAAAATTCTATTTTATTAAAATTTGATTTCCATATAAATATAAAGTAACTTAACTTTTATCTTTGGTAAAACGCTTGTTACAATTTGGCGTCAACTTTCGTTCAATAATATCACGTTTCGTTTAATATTTCATTTAATAATTATTAAAATCACCCTTATGTATTAAGTATGAATGCTTTAGTTTTTACAATGTTATAGTATTATCCAAAAATTCTCATTGTAACTATTATTTGAACTTACAGATAAAATGGGGGATAATTCTAATGCTTTTATTGATTCACCTGCAAATCAGATAAAAATTACTAGCGCTCTTATTCTAGCTAGCGATAAACGGATTGATTTAAGTACGTATAATTGCCTATCTTATTTTTTAAAAACTATAAAATAGAGTGTGTTAAAAATAAATTATTTTTGTTTTAATAAAAGTTTATTTAAATATATCAGCTAATTTTAAACTATCCAAGGGAACTTCATACATTCAGTAAACGGATTTCATTTTAACTTCCCGAACGTATGATTTTCTCCTTGTAAATATTTAAACCATTCAATTCTGTATAATGTAAAATTAGCTGTAACTTATAGATAAATTAAATAATTAATTTTTTCAGATTTTTACAAAGGATCATCTTCGGAATTTGCAATTGTGGTTGATGAAAATATGAACGCATTAACTGTAGAAGTTATAAAATCACCTAGTACCTCATTGCTGAACAATTTAGTAGGTTTGTAAAAGTAAAAACCCAGCCCTGATGAGGTTCATTTGTGGTGAAATCTAGTAGCCACGGGTGAACCTCAGCAAGCCGGTCCCAAGCCCGGAAGTCACTGGAAACAGTGTAATTGGGGAGGGATAGAGGAGTAACATCTCTCTAAAAAACCGTGGCCTTTCTGGCCCGGAAGGGATTCCCACGTAAGGGCTCCTATCCAGGACACGGAATGACACACAACACATCATTTACACTCATGTATTACTGGTAGGGTCTCAGAGGTATGAATGGGAGGCCTATAAACGGCTCTTTCCAAGCGCTTGTAAGAGGCAGCTCTATAAACGGGCTCGCTGGTGAAAGAGGAGATCCCTATAAACGGGTATGCTCCGCGCGGGTTATGGATGGACACGCTGGGACTTTATCAGTGATCATTACACCTATACCTATACACATTCACATGACACAAACAGACACTCACACACACACAAACACCTTCTCACACTGGGGCTCTCGGGGGGTGTTCTTTCCTCGTAGTAAGACTGCTCAAGCGGACGGGTGGGGTACCCATGGAGGCACCCTAGGATAAACTAGGTTGAGACACTCCTAGGCCGCTGAATAGTACAGGGGCCCGGGCTGGCCTAACTAGCAAAGCCTGGCTGCCCTATCAGTCAGTGTATAATCGCGCCAGGGGGTAGTAGTGCCGGATAGTGACCGGATGGGACCCTACTGCTTCGGGTGGGGGGCTTTCCTATAGTAGGACCGAAGTGGGTCGCTGCCTGTTTTGCGAGGGCTGTTCGGATGACGAGGGGGGACACTCGTAGGGAGCCACAGACATAAAACACTTAACACAAATCAAAAACCCCCCTTAAAAAATCCATGATATGTCCTTCCTGTAAAAGCAATGGGCTATTCGGATGCTAGCCCAAAAGTGTCAACAAACCCTGGAGAGATCCCAAACTCTCAACACAACCAATTTGCCGGTGGTAACTTCGGTGTCACCGGTAGTTGGAGTAAAGGTAGGTGAGCAGGCGGCGCCCAGTGGGATTCTGCTTACCAACCACTGAATTTAAAAATCCTGATGGGCCATTGACGGTGTCCAATCCCGAACCGGGAGCTGGAATGCCAATGGATACCAATGAAGGAAGAAGCTGGACGAGTGGACGCTATGCGGAGAAAAACCGCAGGCGAAAGCTCAGAAAGCAGAAATGCGGGCTCAAAGCGCGGAGAAACCTCCCTCAACGCCTCTTATGGGGAAAAGAGGGAAGGACACGCCGCCAGAGGACCCGCGGACACAAAAACGGCATAAAAACAAGCCGGCACAACTAAGTAACACTCAGAGTGCTGAAAAGCCGCAATGTAGTGTGGGACTTACAACAGCACAGAGAACGAACCCTCTGTCGAGGGTCGTGACATCAGCAGAATATCCTGAGGTGCTTCTTACTACAGGACAGTTTGAAGACTTCAGGAATGCTCTGGAGGAGGAGACAGATGTCCTTCCTCCTGAGCAGCTGCCAAAGTTTGTTGCGTCCTTCTGCAGGGGGGGAGTGTTTGTGATTATAGCAGAGGATCAACGGTCCGCGGATTGGCTGAGTGGGATCGTGCCCGGACTAAAATCTTGGCGGGGTCCTGCTCTGACAGTCAGCGGAACGGAGGTGCTGCAGAGGCTGGTGAAGGCCAGCGCGTGGATACCGGGAGCACCGAAACCCACGGAGCTGGTTCTTCAGAGGCTGATGCGGTACAATCCGACGCTAAATACCGCAACATGGCGGGTCGTAAAATGCGACAAGGAGGCTACCGACGGTGCTGCAGCGAAGGACAACTTTCTTCTGGTGCAGATGCCGGAGTCCCAAGCCCGGAAGTCACTGGAAACAGTGTAATTGGGGAGGGATAGAGGAGTAACATCTCTCTAAAAAACCGTGGCCTTTCTGGCCCGGAAGGGATTCCCACGTAAGGGCTCCTATCCAGGACACGGAATGACACACAACACATCATTTACACTCATGTATTACTGGTAGGGTCTCAGAGGTATGAATGGGAGGCCTATAAACGGCTCTTTCCAAGCGCTTGTAAGAGGCAGCTCTATAAACGGGCTCGCTGGTGAAAGAGGAGATCCCTATAAACGGGTATGCTCCGCGCGGGTTATGGATGGACACGCTGGGACTTTATCAGTGATCATTACACCTATACCTATACACATTCACATGACACAAACAGACTCACACACACACAAACACCTTCTCACACTGGGGCTCTCGGGGGGTGTTCTTTCCTCGTAGTAAGACTGCTCAAGCGGACGGGTGGGGTACCCATGGAGGCACCCTAGGATAAACTAGGTTGAGACACTCCTAGGCCGCTGAATAGTACAGGGGCCCGGGCTGGCCTAACTAGCAAAGCCTGGCTGCCCTATCAGTCAGTGTATAATCGCGCCAGGGGTAGTAGTGCCGGATAGTGACCGGATGGGACCCTACTGCTTCGGGTGGGGGGCTTTCCTATAGTAGGACCGAAGTGGGTCGCTGCCTGTTTTGCGAGGGCTGTTCGGATGACGAGGGGGGACACTCGTAGGGAGCCACAGACATAAACACTTAACACAAATCAAAAACCCCCCTTAAAAAATCCATGATATGTCCTTCCCTGTAAAAGCAATGGGCTATTCGGATGCTAGCCCAAAAGTGTCAACAAACCCTGGAGAGATCCCAACTCTCAACACAACCAATTTGCCGGTGGTAACTTCGGTGTCACCGGTAGTTGGAGTAAAGGTAGGTGAGCAGGCGGCGCCCAGTGGGATGTCTGCTTACCAACCCATGAATTTAAAAATCCTGATGGCCATTGACGGTGTCCATCCCGAACCGGGAGCTGGAATGCCAATGATACCAATGAAGAAGAAGCTGGACGAGTGGACGCTATGCGGAGAAAAACCGCAGGCGAAAGCTCAGAAAGCAGAAATGCGGGCTCAAAGCGCGGAGAAACCTCCCTCAACGCCTCTGATGGGGAAAAGAGGGAAGGAACACGCCGACAGAGGACCCGCGGAACACAAAAACGGCATAAAAACAAGCCGGCACAACATAGTAACCTCAGAGTGCTGAAAAGCCGCAATGTAGTGTGGAACTTACAAACAGCACAGAGAACGAACCCTCTGTCGAGGGTCGTGACATCAGCAGAATATCCTGAGGTGCTTCTTACTACAGGACAGTTTGAAGACTTCAGGAATGCTCTGGAGGAGGAGACAGAGTCCTTCCTCCTGAGCAGCTGCCAAAGTTTGTTGCGTCCTTCTGCAGGGGGGGAGTGTTTGTGATTATAGCAGAGGATCAACGGTCCGCGGATTGGCTGAGTGTGGGATCGTGCCCGGACTAAAATCTTGGCGGGGTCCT
Organism: Theocolax elegans; assembly: GCA_026168455.1. Lineage (NCBI taxonomy): Eukaryota > Metazoa > Arthropoda > Insecta > Hymenoptera > Cerocephalidae > Theocolax > Theocolax elegans. The sequence continues at coordinate 64,455,040 of CM047431.1, read as the reverse complement.
GCTCTGACAGTCGCGGAACGGAGGTGCTGCAGAGGCTGGTGAAGGCCAGCGCGTGGATACCGGGAGCACCGAAACCCACGGAGCTGGTTCTTCAGAGGCTGATTCGGTACAATCCGACGCTAATACCGCAACATGGCGGGTCGTAAAATGCGACAAGGAGGCCTACCGACGGTGCTGCAGCGAAGGACAACTTTCTTCTGGTGCAGATGCCGGAGTCCCAGCTAGAGCCCTTCAGGCTCTAGATTGCAGACCCTTCTACTCACTGGAGCGTGTCACTTCAAAGTACACGCGCCGGCGGTAGCGGAGTCTGATAAAGAGGCAGCAGTGCCGGGAAATCGAAATAATGACCTTCAAGGCGCTGCAAATCTCACAAATTAACTTGCATCACTGCAAAGACTCTTCTGCACTATTGCGTAAGGGTTTGGCAGAGATGCCTACAGGCCTGTCACTGGTCCAAGAACCATGGACGGTGAGAGGACAATCAAGGGTTTAAGGGGAAAGGGGCTTGTTTGTTACAGGGACATGCAAGCTGAGACGCCCAGAACGTGTATCATCACTAAGGGAGTAAATGTAACCCCGCTGATGGATTTCTGTACAAGAGACCTGACAGCGGTGAGGACGGAATCGGAAGGCATTGGAAACATAGTCATTGCCTCAGCGTACTTTCCATATGATGGAGAGGTAAATCCACCCACGGAAGTTAAAAGGTTAATTACCTTCTGTGAGAGTAAAAACTTACCGCTCCTAATAGGCTGTGACGCTAACTCACATCACATACTGTGGGGGAGCACAGACATCAATAGGAGAGGAGAGGAACTGGTAGAATATCTAGCCACAACCAAACTAGATATTCTAAACACTGGTACAACGCCAACATTCTGTAATAAACTTAGAGCAGAAGTATTGGACATCACGTTATGTACTGGAGAAATTACAAATAGGATCAAGAGGTGGAGGGTATCTGATGAACCGACACTATCTGATCATGCCAAAATTGTTTTCGAGTTAGTGGGACCTGGTACAAATCCTAGAACATGGACCAGGAAACCGAAGAAGACAAATTGGATCTCAGCTTTGAGAACAACTGTAGACCCACATTGGTGGGTAAGCGAGATAAAACCTACTGGTGGAACGAGAACCTAGAGTGTCTCAAGAAACAAGTAAGGAGAACCTATAAGCTGGCCCAAAAAAAAGGTACAGCAGACGAGTGGAATCATTACGCAAGTAAAAGAGACAGCTATCGAGCAGCAATTAGGAAGGCACAAGCAGAATCATGGGCCAACTTTTGCAGCGACATAGAAAAAGGCTCACAGGCAGCCCGGTTGGACAAGATCTTGTCAAAAAATCCGGAAGCTATATTGGGAGCACTTAAACTGCCAAATGGGAAATACACCATGACGGACGAAGAAACGTTGTACCGCCTGATCGAATCCTTCTACCCGGATTTCTCGAAAGAAGGGGAAGGGGCGATGGAAGTTCATGAGTCAAACGACTACGGAACGGGAAACCAGCATGCGGTGATCCAAACCGGATCATGCAGTGTGCTGGGGACCGAAATTGCCTCAGAGGACAAAGTCAGGTGGGCCATCGGATCTTTTGGGCCATATAAGTCACCAGGACTGGATGGTATTTACCCCGCACTATTACAAAGGGCGGGGGAGTGCATTATCCGTCCAATGACCAGACTTATTAGGGCAAGTCTGGAATTATGCCATATTCCAGAAAGTTGGAAGGGAAGAGAGTGACGTTCATTCCGAAAGCAGGTAAGGGGAGCTATACCGCTCCTAATAGGCTGTGACGCTAACTCACATCACATACTGTGGGGGAGCACAGACATCAATAGGAGAGGAGAGGAACTGGTAGAATATCTAGCCACAACCAAACTAGATATTCTAAACACTGGTACAACGCCAACATTCTGTAATAAACTTAGAGCAGAAGTATTGGACATCACGTTATGTACTGGAGAAATTACAAATAGGATCAAGAGGTGGAGGGTATCTGATGAACCGACACTATCTGATCATGCCAAAATTGTTTTCGAGTTAGTGGGACCTGGTACAAATCCTAGAACATGGACCAGGAAACCGAAGAAGACAAATTGGATCTCAGCTTTGAGAACAACTGTAGACCCACATTGGTGGGTAAGCGAGATAAAACCTACTGGTGGAACGAGAACCTAGAGTGTCTCAAGAAACAAGTAAGGAGAACCTATAAGCTGGCCCAAAAAAAAGGTACAGCAGACGAGTGGAATCATTACGCAAGTAAAAGAGACAGCTATCGAGCAGCAATTAGGAAGGCACAAGCAGAATCATGGGCCAACTTTTGCAGCGACATAGAAAAAGGCTCACAGGCAGCCCGGTTGGACAAGATCTTGTCAAAAAATCCGGAAGCTATATTGGGAGCACTTAAACTGCCAAATGGGAAATACACCATGACGGACGAAGAAACGTTGTACCGCCTGATCGAATCCTTCTACCCGGATTTCTCGAAAGAAGGGGAGAGGGGCGATGGAAGTTCATGAGTCAAACGACTACGGAACCGGGAAACCAGCATGCGGTGATCCAAACCGGATCATGCAGTGTGCTGGGGACCGAAATTGCCTCAGAGGACAAAGTCAGGTGGGCCATCGGATCTTTGGGCCATATAAGTCACCAGGACTGGATGGTATTTACCCCGCACTATTACAAAGGGCGGGGGAGTGCATTATCCGTCCAATGACCAGACTTATTAGGGCAAGTCTGGAATTATGCCATATTCCAGAAAGTTGGAAGGGAAGGAGAGGTGACGTTCATATCCGAAAGCAGGTAAGGGGGAGTTATACTTCTCCTAAAGACTTCCGACCTATAAGTCTTACATCGTTTATGCTGAGACAATGGAAAGGCTCATAGATAGACATATTAAAGATAAACCTTTAAAAGAACGACCACTTCATAGGGATCAGTATGCGTACAGAGCAGGACACTCTACTGAGACTGCTCTGTGCAAAATAGTGAACCTGATTGAAGAACAAATTGAAAACGGAGGCTTCGCTCTAGTGGTCTTTTTAGACATAGAAGGAGCTTTCAACCATACCTCCAAAAGAGTAATCAAGGAGGCAATGAGGAGACATGGAATAGCTCAGCCAGTTACTGACTGGGTCGAACTCATGTTATCAAACAGAAAGCTGGTAATGACCAAGGGTAACACCAAGGTAACTGGCTGGGTGAACACGGGATGCCCACAGGGGGGGGGTTATTTCCCCATCCCTCTGGAATCTTGTAATGAACACACTATTATGCCTACTAACCAACACGGGATGTGAGGTTGTAGGATATGCAGATGATCTAGCAATAATAGTTAGAGGACCATTTTTAGAAACACTATTTGACATCATGCAAAATGCCTTGAATAAGGTATATAAGTGGTGCCAAGGAGGTGGGCTATCGGTTAACCCGGAAAAAATGGAAGTTATGGTGTTTACACGTAAATATAAGTGGAAAACAAGCATAAACACCTCGAATATGGAGGAAAACGGCTAGAATAAAAGAAAAAGCTAAATATCTAGGTGTCATTCTTGACAGTAAGTTAAACTGGAAAGAGCACCTTGAGAATCAGTGTAATAAAGTTATAAGAGTACTATGGCAAACACGTAGAGCTCTGCACTTGAACTGGGGTCTTAAACCAGAAACCATGATGTGGATTTACACAGCAATTCTGAAACCAAAACTCACGTATTCGGCAGTGATTTGGTGGAAGCGAGCAGGTTTGAAAACTGCGAACCAAATGCTGGAAAGGGTACGAGGATTGGTCCTGCGCTGCATCACCAATTCTCTAAGAACCACGCCAGTACAAGCTATGGGGGTCATAACGAATATTGAGCCCTTTCAGCTCACTCTTAAGTCAGAAGCCATAAAAGGATACTTAAGAGTTAGAAATCTCTTAGATCGACGGGCGGACAGGGGACTCCTAAGTACGCTCCCGCGAAATCTAAGAGAGAACTTATACAAGGGAACTGATAGATGCAGCACTGAGTTCCTATTCGATAAGAGATACAGAGTCAGTCTGCCTAGCAAAGATGACTGGAGTCCAAGGACGTGTTAGGGTGCCGGAGGGCAAAGAACTCTGGTATACTGATGGGTCCAAGAATATCCGGGGAGTCGGAGCAGGGGTATACTGCAGAAAAAATGGGAAGGGTAGGATATATTCCTTAAAGGAATACAATACCATTTCCCAAGCGGAAACATTTGCAATCCTGCAATGTGCAAAGCGGCACAGGAGAATTGCAAAGGCGAAGAGATATACATTTACTCGGACAGCAGAACTGTGTTACAGAGTCTGAATGGTCACACCACTAAGTCCAGACTAATTTGGGAATGTCATAAGACACTAAATAGACTGGCAGAGTTTGAATAAGCGGCTAACGCTAACATGGATACCAAGTCATGTAGGTATACGTGGTAACGAGATAGCCGATGACCTAGCAAAGATAGGTACAGAATGGAAAACATGCGGAACCAAGCATGATGGTGAAGATGCCACATAGCCACCTTATAGAATTACTAAAGGAATGGCTGGTGAAGGAACACCAAAGTGCTTGGGTAAAAACTGCAGGATGCAGACAATCTAAGCCGCACTCGGAACCGCAATAAGCGGACACTGGGAAGAAGGGCTTAGGAAACTTAGCAGAAAGACAGCTCGCAAGCTAATGGACATACTTACTGGACATGGAGATTTGCGATACCATAGGTATAAAAATGGGACTGGAAAACAGATCCTTATGCCGAATGTGCAAGGAGGCAAACGAAACACCTCTACACATCTTATGTGAATGCTCCCAGAATCATGACAAGAAGATGGCGCCTCACAGGTGAATTTCTAATTGGTTCAGGAGATATATCCAGTTGGGATGTCCAGAGAATACTTGCTGTTTGGCAGGGTCTCTGGGCGGTGCCCGATTGAAAAAAACCAAGGACCCATAAGAAGGCTCACCCAAGTGTGGCAATATTGCTATACACTTCGGGGGGCTAAAGATGGGAAGTGGAAAACAAGCATAAAACACCTCGAATATGGAGGAAAACGGCTAGAAATAAAAGAAAAAGCTAAATATCTAGGTGTCATTCTTGACAGTAAGTTAAACTGGAAAGAGCACCTTGAGAATCAGTGTAATAAAGTTATAAGAGTACTATGGCAAACACGTAGAGCTCTGCACTTGAACTGGGGTCTTAAACCAGAAACCATGATGTGGATTTACACAGCAATTCTGAAACCAAAACTCACGTATTCGGCAGTGATTTGGTGGAAGCGAGCAGGTTTGAAAACTGCGAACCAAATGCTGGAAAGGGTACGAGGATTGGTCCTGCGCTGCATCACCAATTCTCTAAGAACCACGCCAGTACAAGCTATGGGGGTCATAACGAATATTGAGCCCTTTCAGCTCACTCTTAAGTCAGAAGCCATAAAAGGATACTTAAGAGTTAGAAATCTCTTAGATCGACGGGCGGACAGGGGACTCCTAAGTACGCTCCCGCGAAATCTAAGAGAGAACTTATACAAGGGAACTGATAGATGCAGCACTGAGTTCCTATTCGATAAGAGATACAGAGTCAGTCTGCCTAGCAAAGATGACTGGAGTCAAGGACGTGTTAGGGTGCCGGAGGGCAAAGAACTCTGGTATACTGATGGGTCCAAGAATATCCGGGGAGTCGGAGCAGGGGTATACTGCAGAAAAAATGGGAAGGGTAGGATATATTCCTTAAAGGAATACAATACCATTTCCCAAGCGGAAACATTTGCAATCCTGCAATGTGCTAAAGCGGCACAGGAGAATTGCAAAGACGAAGAGATATACATTTACTCGGACAGCAGAACTGTGTTACAGAGTCTGAATGGTCACACCACTAAGTCCAGACTAATTTGGGAATGTCATAAGACACTAAATAGACTGGCAGAGTTGAATAAGCGGCTAACGCTAACATGGATACCAAGTCATGTAGGTATACGTGGTAACGAGATAGCCGATGACCTAGCAAAGATAGGTACAAATGGAAAACATGCGGAACCAAGCATGATGGTGAAGATGCCACATAGCCACCTTATAGAATTACTAAAGGAATGGCTGGTGAAGGAACACCAAAGTGCTTGGGTAAAAACTGCAGGATGCAGACAAGCTAAAGCCGCACTCGGAAACGCAATAAGCGGACACTGGGAAGAAGGGCTTAGGAAACTTAGCAGAAAGACAGCTCGCAAGCTAATGGACATACTTACTGGACATGGAGATTTGCGATACCATAGGTATAAAATGGGACTGGAAACAGATCCATTATGCCGAATGTGCAAGGAGGCAAACGAAACACCTCTACACATCTTATGTGAATGCCCCAGAATCATGACAAGAAGATGGCGCCTCACAGGTGAATTTCTAATTGGTTCAGGAGATATATCCAGTTGGGATGTCCAGAGAATACTTTGCTGTTTGGCAGGGTCTCTGGGCGGTGCCCGATTGAAAAAAACCAAGGACCCATAAGAGGCTCACCCAAGTGTGGCAATATTGCTATACACTTCGGGGGGCTAAAGATGGGAAATGGAAAACAGGGCGCAAAGGGAATACCCAAGTGCCTGGCATAACCTAGTCAAATAGGAGGGTGCCAACTGAGTAACTTAATAAATAATAATATAATATAATAAAATTAGCTGTAACTTATAGATAAATTAAATAATTAATTTTTTCAGATTTTTACAAAGGATCATCTTCGGAATTTGCAATTGTGGTTGATGAAAATATGAACGCATTAACTGTAGAAGTTATAAAATCACCTAGTACCTCATTGCTGAACAATTAGTAGGTTTGTAAAAGTAAACAATTTATTTGAAAATTTTAATTTAGTCGATATATTCCGAAGCCAAATACAATAATTTCCAGATGCATGTTTCCGATATTCCGATAGGAAATTTTATTCTATTATTTCATATACAATTGTTAATTTATTTTTATATTTCAGACGTTGATATAGAATTTTCTAATATAATGGAATTTGATTATCACCCAAGGATGGAAGATACGGTTGCTTTACCGAATATAGATGATACAGATGTTGTCACGTCGAACGCTCATGAACAAGAAAATTTAACTGTAACTGAGTTCATAATACCATCTAATACTACCACATCTGATGTAAGTAAGTTCGAAGAATCCGACAAATTGGTTAATAGTTGTAAAAAAGTCAGTAACTTCAATTAAAAAAAAAGAAAAGCATCAGCTAGGCTGGATGATGTTGAAACAAAAAAACAAAAATCTACTTTTGAAAATAATAAAAACAAAAAAAAAGATCAAAAAAGTAAATCTGAAGCTATGATCGATCATTTACCAAACGTCAAAAAAATTTAATGAACAACCATTAGGATCAGCATATAAGAATTCGAAAACATTCAAAGTCGATGTTTCAGGCAAACCTGAAGATGAGATAAAGAACTTTAAACAGTATGGTTGTGTTTTTTGTGGAAAAACACTCTCTGGAAAAATTATAGATCACCTCACTACTGTTCACGAAACTGAACCAAAGGTTATTGAAATTGAGGCGCTACCAGCAGCTAATAGGAAGAAAGGACAATTAAACGAATATCAAAAAAGGAAGAAAAAATTAATTGCAGCTTTAAGAAAAGAAGGTATGTTTAAAAGCAATTGTAAACTCGAAACAGGGCAATTTCAAGTAGCCAGAAGACCAACAAAAGGAAAATACGTAGAAGATTTTAGAATCTGCCCATTTTGCTACGGAAACTACAGTGTGAAAAGTATTCGTAAACATTTTCCATCGTGTACTGGAAGTGAGCTGCCCGTCGACACTAAGGTAATGCACAATTTAGTCGTTGGAGACGTAAATTCTGAAGCAAGCGTTTACTTGAGAATCATCATATCACACTTAAATGATAATGAATATGCAAAAGTAGCAAAGAGGGATCTGTTAATCGTATTGTACGGCAGCTATGAAGCTTATAAATATAAAAATTCGAATCATCACGATAAGCAAATACGAGCTGAATTAAGGTTGCTTGCCAGGATATTATTACTAATGAAAGCAAAGCAGCAGCTAATTATCGATTTGAAGTCCTGTTTGGACCCAACCTATTTTAGAACGTTTATTGAAGTCTCAAACGAAGTGGGTACCATAAACAATAAGACCAGACATTTTACAATGCCGGCAGTAGCTACAAGTGCTGGTAGGCTCATGGAGGCTGCTTGCAATTTATGGATCTCAGAGTGTATTGAGAGGAAATTACCTTTATAAGTAAGAAAAAATACAGAAGATTTTCTACATTTGCAAAAGCAGTATCAGAGGCACAAACGCGAAAGAATCTAGACAAAGGACTTCCTAAGCTACCTAGCGTAGCTGATATAAAAAAATTATCAAATTATGTCGTCAATGAACGTGATACAGCCTTTGAGAATCTAAATATAACTACAGGGAGTGGCTCACCTTCACAAAAATGACACTCATCTCCATTTTAGTATTTAATCGTAAACGTCCTGGAGAGCTTTTTAGATTGTACATTAATTCATTTGAAAACTCGAGACAAGAGATATCAGAGGAAACAAATCCGGAGTTCTACAAAAAATTGTCCCTTTTAGCAAAGGAAATTGCTTCTAAGTATGCTCGAGTTTTGGAAAGAGGAAAAAAAATGCACGGATTACGCTTGTTCTTCTCCATCAAAAAATGCTACAGTGTATTCTGCTGATACTGGCATATCGATCAAAGTCTCGAGTTCCAGAAGAAAACCCATATATTTTTGGTCTACCAAGCAAAAATAATGAACTGAAATGGATCAAGGCAAGTCGCTCATTGGCAGACCTTGCCAAAAAATGTAATGCAGAAATACCTAGCTGGTTTCGTGGCATTCCTTTAAGAAAACACATAGCCACTGCAGGCGTTTCGCTTAATTTGACGGACGATGAAATTGAAAATTTGTCAGCATTTATGGAGCACCACAAAAATATACACTTAAATATATACAGGCAGCCTGAAGGAACGGAAGATATTCTTCAAGTATCTCAATGGTTGGAATATGCCCAAGGAGATTTCGTGGAAACGAAGATGGGGAATATTCTTATTGCAGAAGAATCTCTTTCGAAAGCTGAGCATGGTATTTCAGGTACCGAACAAGAGAATGAGTGCCCAGACGATCCTACAAATCTTCAAGGTAAATCGGTTAAATTTATTATCACTCTCCCACAAGCACATATATTTATTTATAGTAGCAATATAGTATTAATATTTTTTGTTTAATACGTATATTTTCATCTAAATATGTCTTTTCCCGTATTTTTAAATTATTTTCCCGTAACTCTATTCCCGTATTTTTAAATTGGTTTAATTATGTCAATTTATTTATATTTTAGCTGAGAATAACAATTCTAGTAAGTCCAGTAGAGGGTGGACAGCAGAATCATCTCAAATTATTCTCGACAATTTTAAGGATAGGTATTTAGAGAATCACAGCATACCAGGCAGCGAAATTCAGAAAGTTATTGATCAACACAAATGTCTATACGAGAGTAGTAAACAAGTAACTCACGTTCGATCATTTTTGCAACATTATGAAAGAAAATATGTAAAAAATAATGCAGCTAAAGTAAAAAGTAAATCTAATAGTACAATTACAAAAACAAACGAAGAGAAGAGCTCGCCACCTAAACGAACGACTAAAAATCGTGTTATAAATACAATCTACAAATGCTTATAGATAAAGGAATTATTCCGACTCTTGAAGACTGTTCAGAAGCGTACAAAAGAAGTCCTTCCATTAACCAGTATAACCTCGTACAGATTCAAAATATGGTCAAAAAGGCGATAAACTTTGACAATTCGTTAACGTCCGATGACAAAGAGTAGTTTCTAAAATTCGAGATTATAAAAGTTGTAATAATATTCACGTATACTATTTTATTAAAATCAATTAAAATTTCTCAAACTATCAAAAAATGTTACGTAACAAAGTCGATACGTAAAACTCAGATATCTAAATAATGTTCATGACGCGTTCCTTATTATTAAGCTTTTAATAAATTGTTTTTTTATAAATTGTTCAGTTCATGCGTATAATTGACACGTATAATTTATGCTTTAATTATATAATACTTTCAGTTTTTTGCAATGTGATTGTAAATGCAGATATATGCTATAATTATATAATCAGTTATAAGTTTTTTTACAATTTCATTGTAAATGAAGGTTTATGCGATAATGACAAAATTATTTTTAAGTTTTTTGCAATTTCATTGTAAATAAAGATACGCTATAATTACATAATAATTTTCAAGTTTTTCACAATTTCAATATAAACAAAGATCTAATAAATTATTAAAAATAACTGTGTGGAATGTTATTACGCTCCAATTTAGGAGGCTCGACTCTGCGATATCATTCCAAAGTTTAACATATGTGTCTTACCTACCATCAAAAATTTTATCTTTTAATGAACTAAATCAATGAGCCAGAACTAGAGTAAGCCGAACAGCATTTTTCACCAATTAAGTAAATGGTTTTATGCAATTAGGATCGTATCTAGCGTTGAGAGGCGAAAATAAAAGGTACCAACTGTTTTTATAAGCAGCTGTGATTCTCCGCTTTATACAAGCAAACTCTACTCTGTGATCTCACCCTAAAGATTAACGTTTGTGTAATATTCCTCATTTAACATCTAATTAAGACCTAAGCCCTCAAAATTTAATCTTTCAACGAACTAAATCGATGAGACAGACTTAGAGTAGGCCGAACAGCATTTCTCCCCAATTAAGCAAAGATTCTTAGCTCATTAGGATGGCATCTAGCGTGGAAAATCGCCAAAGGAATGTAACAATTTTTTTTATAAATAGCTATGGTTTTATGGTTTATCTAAGCAGACTCGAATGTATGATCTCATACCAAAAATTAACATGTTTCTTACCTAGGACTTCAAAATTGAATCTTTCAATGAAGTAAATCGATGAGACAGTCTAAGAATAGGACGAACAGCATTTCGCACGAATTAAGTAATGGTTCTTAGCTCATTAGGATGGTATCTATCGTAGAGAAACGCAAGGGGAATGTAATAATTTTTTTAGAAACAGCTATGTTTCTCTGGGATATACGAACATACTCGACTATATGATCTCATACTAAAAATTAACATGTATCTTACCTAAGCCTTCAAACTTAATCCTTTATTGAACTAAATCGATGAGACAGTCTTAGAATAGGCCGAACAGTATTTCTCACCAATTAAGTAAAGTGTCTTTGCTCATTGGGATGGCATTTAGCGTGGAGAATCGTAAAAAAAAATGCAACAAATTGTTAAAAATAGCTATAGTTCTCTGGGATATACAAGCAGACTCGACTGTATGATCTCGTACCAAAAATTAACAAGTGTCTTACCTAAGCCGTCAAAATTTAGTCTTTCAATGAACTAAATTGATGAGTCTGAATTGCAATAGCCCAAATAACATTTTCCATGAATTAAGTAACCGGATAAGTTTGAATGCTATCTATCGTTGAGAACCGGAAAAGGAAGATACCACACTTTTTTTATAAGCAGCTTTGATTTTCAAGCTGAATTAGAATAGGGCAAACGGCATATTTGACTAGTTAAATAAACGATTTACGTAATTAGAATTGTATCTAAGGTTGACAGACGCAAATAAAGGCACCAAATTGTTTTCATAAAAATCAAAATGAAATCTACATTTATATAAAGTGCAACTTTACGCATTAAAAAACGTGCGTAAAGTAAAACTTTACGTATACTTGGTGCAAAATCGAAGTGTTTTAACACCAAAATCGAATGTTTCACACCTCCCGCTGACGTTGTAAGAATTAGCATTTTCAGATATTATAGATAGTCAATATGCCCAACCACAGTATATTTGCTAAATTTAAATTATTTTATGTTAATTACAAAAAATAACTAAAGTTTTATTAATGTAATTTCAACAAATAATCAAATGTTCAAAATTTTTAATGTTTCAGTTTAATAATTCTAGATCCCCAAAACTCCTTTTTCACATTATGTAAATCTTCAATACTCCGTTTTCATATTATGTCAATCTTTAAAATTCTGCTTTCGTATAATATAAATCTTCAAAATTCCATTTAAATATAAAACTCTTCAAAATTCCGCTTTTATAAAATATAAATCTTCAAAATTCCACTTTCATATTATAAAAATCGTCAAAACTCCGCTTTTATTAAAATATAAATCTTCAAAATTCCGCTTTTATAAAATATAAACCTTCAAAGTTCCATTTTCATATTATATAAATCTTCAAAATTCCATTTTCGTATTTTAAACATCCTCAAAGTGTCAAACTACAGATTATTTGCAATATTTAAATTATTTAATGCCTATTATAAAATATAAGTTAATATTTATTAATATACAACCAATATTTTAAAAAACCGTATATATATTGCATATTCTTCAATATATTTAATAAATTGAAAATCCTCAAATTTCCGGCACTGTATATATATACACACATATATATATATATATGTTACGGGATTTCTATATACAGGGGACAACGGACCCGAATTGCAGGCTACTACACATTTGAATTCTAAATGTTAAAACCAGCATGTGCGTGTGGGTGGATATGCATGTGAAACGTGAAATGTGAGTGCATGGCGTTCGGTGAGTAGGGGTAAGTGTGTGTGGTGGGTGCGTGTAAAAAGGTGTGGATGGTTGGATATGGGTGTGTGAGCATGTGTGTGAGACGCAGCATTATTCAAAAATACCCGCTACAGACAAAATTTGAATATAAAGGGTGATCATGTGTTTGTTACCCTGGATGTATACTTTCTAGGATTTATATATACAGAGGATGACTGACCCGAATTGCAGGCAAATACAGATTTAAAATCTAAATTTTGACACGTGCGTGGGTGAATGTGAATGTGAAACGTGAAACTTGAGTGCATGATGATGGATAGGTATATGTATGTGGATTTGGAAGTGGATGCAGGTATGTGAGGCTGGGTGCAGGTAGGTGTAAATGTGTGTATGGGTTGATGTGGATGTGTGAGGGTAGGTGTGGATGGTTGGATGTTGGGGGTGTAGATGGGGGCGGGTATAGGTAGATGTTGGGGTGTGAGAGTTGGTGTGGGTGAGTGAATGTGTATATGTCAGCCTATGTGTGATGATACAGAGTGATTCAAAACTACCATCCAGTTTGCATATGTTTTTAACTTTTTACATTACTATTACATATAAACAGAAGTTATATAATTTATTTTCTATACAGTGTGCGATATCGAATAATATCGTTCGACACACTTGTGAGAGAATATTTTCTATTTTCACAGTTTTACCGAAAACTACAATTTTCAACCTTTCGAAGCAAGTTTATTTTTAAAATAGAATTTATAATACTCTAAATTATAACAAATGCACAATTTTATATTATAATACTTGAATAAACATCTGGGAATTTATCTACAAATTACGTACATTTAATTATTTAACCCTCTCACCTCCAACTCCCATTCGTACCATGCTAAATATAAGTCTATACGCATACTGTATACACACACTCTCTCTCTCTCTCTCTCACACCAACATAGACGCTCTGGGTCAGCTATTATAACACGGCGTCAGAATACCCTAGCGCATCATCAGTATCTCTGCGTGTGTGCGAGAGAGAGAGGTAGAGGAAGAGAGCGTGGGTACGCGCAGTAGTGCTCTCTCTCTCTCTCTCTCTCTTACATGCGTCACTCTTCTTACTGCAAGAGACGCACTGCGCGCGCAACCCCTCTTGCTCTCTCTCTCACACATACACGCGCGGGCCTCCGGCCCCGCTGTAACGTCAGAACACTCTCAGTACGAGAGAGAGACGCACTGCGCGCGCACTCCCTCTACCTTTCTCTCTCACACCCACGCACTGCATCGGGGCGTCTATGACGCCGGAGCAACCTCAGCACGAGAGAGACGCACTGCGCGCGCACTCCCTCTACCTCTCTCTCTCGCACCCATGTACTCCGACGGGGCCCGCTGTGACGTCACAGAGTACGTTCCACCCTACCTATACATAAGTACGAGAGGGAGAGAGAGAGAGAGAGAGCGAAGCTTTCCCTCTCACTCCCTCTCTGGCACGCGCGGGCCCCCACCGTGACGTCACCACCGGGGTAGACACCCCATTGTCTACGCTAGACAACCCCATTGTACGTGCTAGACAACCCCATTGTTCCCCATTGTTCCCATTGTTCCCATTGTTCGCGCTAGACAATCCCATTGTTCCCATTGTTCGCGCCAGACACCATTGTTGTTAGGCCACGCCCATGTCGGCGCGCTATAAGGTACCCTTACTACTATCGCGCGCTGACGGTGATACGATGCCCGTCAGCAGACGAAACGCATGTCAAAACTTTTGTTACAACACTCTTTCTTATTTGGAAGAAGCGGCATACCGATCTGACGCTCAGCGTACGACGAATATACATAAGAATCTCGTGTTTAATATTTTCCTCGCGAATGGTGAATATTATAGTATTATATAAAAATTAATAAATTGTTTACAAAATACCCGAACTTTGAGGAAAAACAAGAGACCGTCATAATAAAAGTTTCGGTATCACCGCCAGCGCGCAAGCGGATGACTTGATGAAAAGGCGATCCGCGCGCTGTACTAATTCTATTAATATTTTTTCCTATTAATGTGTTTCTAGTATACAATTATAAAAAATTTATTGATAGTTCGAGTTTAGAATTACTGTATATGTTTGTGTCTTTTTTTGCTTTCTAATAGTAGGTTTATAATTCGAGTCTTTAAGGTATTCCAGGTGCAAAAACCTCATACCATACTATACAATAAATGCCTATAGTATTTTATAAGATAAAACTCACAAAAGAAAAATACATTTTATAGTACAAATGATGATCAACAAAATAAATGGGCGGTTCGTTTACCGGATCGTATGAGCTGAGACATCCATAAAAACAATCTTAATCAAATTGTTAATCCCGTTCTGCCAGGCAATTCCGTATTTATTATTTATAACAAATAGTCATGTACCCGGTTTTCGAATATTTGACGTCTTCGTGTGCATTGAATTAATAAGGTTCTATAAGGCTTTTCACTATATTGTTCACTAACAGCTATCGGTGTCTACCGTTAAATTCCATAATTTTAAAGCAACCATTACAGATCTTTTGTAAGGTTTTACGAGGATCGACGCATGTATTGGGCATACGACCTATCCGTTACTACCGGCTGCGCCAGTAATAACAAATTTTAATCAAATCGCTACTCAGATTCTACCAGGAAATTCCGTATTTATTATTTATAACAAATAGGCATGTATCCGGTTTTCGAATGTTTGACGTCTTTATAAGGTTTTACGAGGTTCGACGCATGTAAGGGGCAGACGGCCTATCGGGTTGTATCGGTTACGCCAACAATAATACGAATTACATAAGTATACTTGCAGCGATACTCGTGTGATACTTTCATGTATTCTTAGTTTTGTAACCTTTAGTTATAAATGTTTTTCATTGTTATTCTTCATGCATATAAAGATAGAAGTTTCTATGATATACTACTAATAAACATGAAAGAAATATTAAATTTATTTTATATAAACTTATCCAATATAATAATTCTTTTCTTTTCAGGCATCAAATCGAACTCAATTACATGTTAATTTTCAGTATTTTTTCAAATACAAATAATATTCTTCCTCCAAGGACAAAACAGATCTGGAAAACAAATAATTTTAATTCAATTTGAATGTGCTCTAAATTATAAAACTAATTAATAGCAATAATTAATAGCTCTGAGTGAGTAATATTTTACATATACTCATATATATACACTATGCTCTTGTTAAAAAGTAATTCAATTAGTATATTCTTGTAAAATAAGTTTTTCTTTTTAATTATTGAAATATGTAACTTGTAAAAAAAATATTCAAAGTTTATACTACGTCTATGTTTAAGTTAACAGTAATATTTATAAGATAACAGTCAAACTCTAGACAGTTACATGTAATCTTAATTTTGAATTATTTAGTTATAGATATTTTTTATTGTTAATCTTCATGCAAGAAAAGGTAAAAGTTTTCTATTATAAAGCTACGAATAAAAATCAAAGAATTATTAAATTTATTTTATATAAACTTATCCAATATAATAATTCTTATACGATTCACTGATTCAAGTAAACTCTGTAAAATAATTCAGAATGTGTAACGGCATTTATATGTATTCTTTCATTAGTATACTCTTGTATAAAATTTATTCTTCATTATTTTTTAAAAATAAAAAAAATATTAACCGAACTTTTAGAACAAATATTTCAATATTCAATATTCCTATATATTTAACTACTTTAGTAATGGTTATAGAAATAACTGTCAGACTCGAGTGACACTTGCAGGTATTCTTAGTTTTGTTAATTATAAATGTTATTCATTGCTATTTTCATGAAAGTATAGAACGAAGTTGTCTACAGTAAGCTACTAATAAACAACAAAGAAATATTAAATGTAATTTTAAATAAACTTATCCAGTATAATAATTCTTATATGACGACTGATGCAAGTAAACTTTGTAAAATATTTGTATACATTTGTATGTATTCTTTAATTAGTATACATTTGTGTACTAGTTTAGTAGTTAGTTTCAAATGTTTTTCATTAATATTATGCATGCATATAATGATAGAAGTTTTTATTACAAACTACTAATAAACATCAAAGAAATATTAAATATTTCTATATTTAAGTGATTTATTAATGGTTATAGAAATAACTGTCAGACTCGAGTGACACTTGCAGGTATTCTTAATTTTGTGCCCTTTAATTATAAATATTTTTCAATGTTATTCTTCATGAAAGTAAAGATAGTGGTTTTCTACAGTAAGCTAGTAATAAACACCAAAAAGAAATATTAAATTTTTTTTTTTTTTTATTGAAGCATTTAAATCTTACAAAATATTTATTTGCTATATAGCATATAATTACATAAATACATTATTATTATTATTATTATTATTTTTTAAATTTGAAAGTTACAATTGTTAACAAAATCGAGAACTAATTGGCACGCATATATATCTGGTTTACTTAGAACAAGGGAAATTTTCATGGGAAGCTGGTATTTTAATTTGATAAGGCCTTTTGTAAGTACGCTGCGGTGTGAGTCGTAGAGGGGGCATTGCCACACGAGGTGATCAAGGTCTTGATCTGCTTGTTTACATATACATTTCTGATCGTCAAGAATACCTACTCTCGCTAACGAAGCCCCTAGGTTGTAGTGGTTCGATCTACATCTATTGACAAATACTATGAGCTTGCGAGAAATTTTATGTTTTTGAAACCATGGAACTTTACGATTAGAATAGTAATAATTAAAGTATTCTTTCCCTTTAGTAAGGCGTAAATTCACTATATGTTGTGAAGTATTGATAAACATTTGGTTTTTAAAAAATTGTCTTAGACAGGTAAATGGGATGTCTACTACGTCGTAAAGTTCCATGTTTCCTCTAGCGCTCTTCGCGGCTTTGTCGACCTGCTCATTACCATTGAGCCCGCAATGGGAAGGCAGCCAGATGAACTTGATATTATTTGTATCGCTTTTTTTATGCATATATTCTAGGTATTTTTCTTTGATCTGTAGAATATAAGGATTTAGTCGAATATCAAATTTACAATTATGAAGGCTGTTTAGCACGCTTAGAGAGTCCGAAAGTATATATATATTACATTGAGCGTTATCCAGAGCTATGTCCATAGCGCTGTTTATACCAAGCATTCGGCCGTAAAGATAGTTGCAAATGAATTTATACTTTTTTGGATAGTTATCTTTAGTTTAGGACAATAACAGGAAAAAGCAGCTTGATTAGTATTATGTTCTATACTTCCGTCGGTATATACATCTATATAGTTGCTAACACCTAAAATTTCTGAGAGTTTTTCATTAGGATTCTTAGCTTGCTTAAGTAGATATCCTGTTTTTTTGTCAATAGGAATTGAAGTTGTAATTACTTTATAATCATAGTTGTATATATTGTAGGCTGCTTGTTTTAAGAAAGGTAAATTCATTTTTTTAATTTCAATTATACAGATTTCAAATAATTTTTTACGTTTCTTTTTGCTTTTGGACATAACTCTGGCGTAATAGTTGTTGACAGTTTTGCTAATTAGTAGGTTTGTATTGCTAAGAATTTTTGTTAAATATGAGTAACATAAAAATTTGGATCTATCGCTAATAAGCGGGAGAGTGGACTCGGCCAAAAGTATATTTACAGGGGTTGTTTTCCTGTAGCCGCAAGCTAAGCGTATCGCTGTGTATTGTATTTGCTCGAGTTTGCGCTTCATATTTTTGTTTGATGGGAAAAAGACAAGACTCCCATATTCAATAATTGGTCTTATATAACTTTTGTAAAATATAATTAGCGTACCAGGGTCGGCGCCCCACCATGTACCACATAAATATCTGAGAATATTGAGCGCTCGATGACACTTGTTTATAGTCTTGTTAATTTGTAAGTTAAAATTAAGTTTTTGATCGAAAATCAGTCCCAAAAAACGAACGGTATCACTGGAATAAATTGTATAATCATCATTTATTTTAATTTCCGTTTCTCCAGCAGGAATATTCTTATTATTGAAATTGATTAATATTGTCTTTTGTAGAGCAAGTTCAAGTTCTAGTTTAACTAGTTTTTTATTTATTTTATACAATATTTTTTGTAGCGAGTTTTTATTTTTACAGTATAAAGCTATGTCGTCCGCGAACTGTGAAACTATTATGTTTTTTGGGACAGATTTTAGTATATCCGATACATAAATGATGTACAAAAGGGGACTTAAAACACCCCCTTGCGGTACCCCCTTGTGTGCGAGTCGGTACTCATTAGATAAAGAAGACTGCACGAGCCTTTCGTAAGTTAAAAATTTTATGAATTTGACTAGTTTAAGTAATACGTCACTGAGAACATTGTCGAATGCTCCGCAAATGTCCAAAAAAACTGCATAGAGTTCTTTTTTTTGTTTAAATGAGTGCTGTACATTTATCGCGAGATTCAATAAATTATCTGTGCACGATTGCCCTTTGCGAAATCCGCTTTGGCTTGAAGGGAGAATATTATTGGTCTCTATCCACAATTGTAGCTTATTTTTAATAATGTTTTCAAATAATTTACACACGGCTGAAGTTAGTGCAATAGGTCTGTACGAAACGCCATCAGATTTAGTTATAAAATGTAAATACGATTTTTTCCAACTATCTGGGAAAGAGCTGAAGCGGAACATCTCGTTGAAAATATCTAATAATATAAGCTTATACTTTAGAGATAGTTTTTGTAGAATATAATAGTCAATCCCGTCTGGGCCAGGGGCAGATTTAATGTTATGCGAATCGAGGGCTAAGTTAAACTCTACTAAGGTAAATTCCGACTCAAGGAATTCGTTTTTAGAGCATTTAGGAATCCAGTCGGGATTGCGAGGAACCCAAGGTGGACAAACTTTATTAAGTACAATTTCTTTATTTTCATTTTGCAGATTTTCTGGGATATGGGAAGGAGTGACTTTTACCCACTTATTTTTTAATATTCTTGCTGTATCCCAAACGTATTTTTCATTAATACGGAAGTTAATATTACTCGCAAATTCTTTATAATAAGTTCTTTTTTTTGTTTTAAAGTTTCTGTAAGCTATTGCTTTTAATCTTTTATATTCAATGTTATCGTGCTACAGCTTAGATTTTTCCCATTTCTTACATGCTATATTTCTTTGTTACTGCTGTTTGATACTGCTGATGGTTCACTCGTACATTTATTTACATTATGGTTGAGGTGAGGAGAGCCTCCACTAGCAGAGGCCATCGCACTGATCACAGATGCCAATGCGGGGTTACCGCATCAGCAAAAAAAAGAAAAAAAAATTGGGAAAAACTTATTATGAGAGGCACTTATACACTCATAAATAGATACTGTTACTAGAAACTGATAGAATATACCACGCTTTTCCCGGAATTTTGTATAAATACAGAGAGCTATAAGAGAACACGTCTTCACTGTTCAAACGCTCGAACGAGACTCCAAATATTAAATTTAATTTTCAAAAAAGTAATCCAATTTTGTTAATCTTTTATATGATTCGATGATTCATGTTAACATTTAAAATAATTCAGAATTTGTTACGGAATTAGTATGTATTCTTTATTTAGCATTCTCTTGTAATAAAATTTATACTTCATTATTTTTCTAATATGAAAACATATTAACCTATTTTTAGAAAAAATATTTCAATTGTACAATATTTCTATGTGTTCTTAGTAACACCAAAGCCACTTGAGAAATACAAATTTCGCGCCAAAAATGTAATCGACTATTCCGTGTTTATTGTAATACTAAACCGCTCATTTATGTGACAATACTGATTAAACCATATAAACGAACCACATAGATTGCTTGACAATATTAGAATATACCGGTAGATTCGGATAAATAATGCTCGACTTTATAGTGAAATGTCCTATTCAACTCGATAAATTGCAATCATGAAAAATCATTAATTAATTGAAATCCAGATACATGCCTATTCGTTGTAAATAGAAAATACAGCAATACCTCATAAAATACCATAAACGATTCAACAGCGGTTGCTTCTACGACAGGCGTAACCGATAAGATCCTGTAATCAAACCGCTCATTTATGTGACAATACTGATTAAACCGTATAAACGAACCACATAGGTTGCTTGACAATATTAGAATATACCGGTAGATTCGGATAAATAATGCTCGACAGTATAGTTAAATTTCCTATTCAATCCGATAAATTGCAATCATGTAAAATCATTAATTATTTGTAATCCAGATACATGCCTATTCGTTGTAAATAGTAAATACCCTACTGCAAAAGTACAGGTGATAATCAGCTGATTTTTACCTGATTGTCGTGTCAAAATCACAGCTGATTTGCAGATGATTATCAGCTGATTTTCAGGTGAAAATCATGTAACTATTGAAATAAAATAAATTTCTACTACATGATACATTGTGCATTATATTAATTAAATATTTGTATAGAACTTTTATAATTAATGAATTGAGAAGTGTATTATATATAATGTATTATATGCTATAAATAAATAATGTAATACATGATTAATAGAAATTTATTGAAAATTACAAAGCATATGCTATTAATTTTACATCATCGACTTAACACGATTAAATTAACGGCGACAATTTTAGTTGTATGTACATTCATAATTACGTATCTCAGTCTTTCTATTTACATATCCCTAATAGCACTGTTCGTCTCGAAGACGTTTTTAAAACTTTTTTAAGCGTTTTAATCGTTTTAAAAACGTGCGATAACGTATTTAAGATGTTTTGTGCTGTCAGGGATATTTGATTCGAAATCTATTAATATCTACTAATAATGTAATAAATTTGGAAGCGGCAATACGTACATAATACCATTAATTTCCATAAAAATGCAAACTGTTTGAATATCATTAGTACCTATCACAATGAGTTCTGATTCAATTTTTTCTATTATTTGTAATGCTTTATAATGATTATTAAAACGGTTTCTTGTGCGCACTAATCTACAGATTGTAATTTCTCGCGACCATTCACAATCTATAAAGAATTTATCGATTTGTACGAAACTTCCATCTGTAAGACGGGCGAATGCATTATTTGATCTTCTCTTCGCTATACGAGATGATTCGTACAAGCAGTTATCTTTTACAATCTTAAAATATACATTCGCAGAATCTGTTATATTTAAAGTATTTTTTAGAGCATCATCTACGTCTTGACTACGCGTAAAGTAACTTATTTCTAATGTTTTATTATAATTAATGACACTTGACGAGAGAACATTATCACAGTACATTTTTATTAAGTCAGAAATGTAAGGATATGCTCTTTCTTGTAAAACTGTCATGCAATGGTTTATGTTAATATGCCTAATGATTTGAGATGGAACACCCTTCGAACACCTAATTGCTTTCAATAAATCGTGATTTGCCGACTCAAACGGAAAAGTAGAGTGACACCACAGCGGTCCGCAATTAAGAACGCTTTCGGATAAATGCAGCAACTGATGAATATTGTAAGTCATTGCTTTTTGACCCAACGGTTCTTCTGTATTTGCAACGAATTCATGGAACATAAGATTTGCTCGATTTAATTCAGCAGATGTTATGGTGTCTTGCAATAATATATATAAACTTTCTACAAAAAGAAGCCAGTGATTATAGTAGTTCCTATTCAGATGATCTAATAATACCGGAACGCTGTAATATAAAACATAGTTTCCCCACTCTCGAGCTTTCCAATCATTTCTTAAAAATATCGGTCGGCTCAATCTGGAAATTTGATGTGGAGCGGCGATACGATTTATTTTTAAATCTATTTCTGTAATGTCATTATTGTTCATTAAACTGATATGATAGTTTGTTATTTGCTTCGCAACGCCTTCTAGGCAACAATGCATATAATCGGGAACAAATCCCGAAATTATATCAAAATTTTGTAAATTGATAAAAGGAGACGGATACTTAACACCATTGATTGGATTATCGAAAGTTGCGTTCATCATATCGTTGATTGTAGTTTCATGATTTCGATCAGCAGGAATACTTTGCAATAAAGTATATTTTAAAGCGGTATCACACCAAGTACCTGGATGAAGGCACCAGCTGCAACCATAATTACCGTTAAATTGCTTTATGCCCTGAATAGGAGCACGAGCCACAGAATCTACGCAGCAATGAATGATGTACAACTTCAACAAACGATCTTCTTCATTTATAGTACATGAAATACCTTGTCTTGTCAATTTGTTAATTAAGTCGACGAAAGTACCTAGATAAATACTCATGTCCGATTTCTGTTTATTAAACCACAAACCACACGTAATTAATTTTGTCATTCTTTTTTGTTTTGGCAACTCGTTAATCATTAGGTAAAGTGGCCAAATAGAATATTGAGAAGATTTGAATTTTGATGCTCCATCCGTGTTAAAAATCGCACTTAAATAATTGTGTCTGTCTTGTGGTGGTAAAGAAGTGACAAATTTTCGGTACTCTTTTCCATCGTAGATATCTTTTAAAACATTATTCTCGTGACTATTACCCTGGATTACACTTTCGTAATGATCTTGATGTTCTGTTAAAATATCCTTTATCTGCGACGTTGGGTCACACAAAACGAAGAAGCTTGTACTGTTTGGATTCGTCAAATCTAGTTGTAGACTGCATATGCGACAGGTTTTTATCTTTTGTACTTCCTCGAGTCGACCTATATGCCGAACAATATTGACATACAGAATGGAATTCGACATTAGTTTTCGGATTTATTAATTTATCTATAAGATGCTTGGAATCCGCTAAAATTTGATCTTCAAATATAGTATTCAATAATTTGAATAAATTAGGTATTCCAGTAACAGACAAGCTATTTACAACACAATATTTCAAAACCATTAAGAGTAATTCGCCTTTGCTTTTGCTAATAGTAATTGAGGTAGGATTAAAAAAATCTTCGTTAGAAATAATTTCTTTCAAACTACCGAATTCGGTAAATAGCTTATCAGATTTTTTTTGTTTATTCTCTAGAATTGCTTGATGAAGATACTCGTCCAAATCATTGGCAAATTCATTGGCAGTTGGCTGAAATTAAAAAGAAACATTTCAAACATTAATGAATGTTACAATGAATTAAAAGTGGTTTTCAAGAAAAATAAACTCTTATAAAAAATTATGAAACGCTCCGTCGAAAACCTTATTAAAAATCGACGATTGAATTCCATAAAATATTGGAATTTAATATATTTTTACAATTCATTTTAACATGTTCAGTAGACTTCCAATAATATAGTTAACATTTAATAGAATTGATTGATATAGACGGGTATTATACAGGTAGAACCTGTTTTTATAGATAGGTATGAAATTTAGTTCTAAATTAGGTTTAAAATTATGATTAATGTTTTTGATGAGCAAACTAATTTATAAATTATAATTTGAAATTCTTGAACCTCCTACTAGGGAATCCATTTTAATATATGTTTATAAGGTTTTTTAATCCAAAAATATTGTTTGATAGTATTACACATTTCGTTTGGGCAACAAATTTTACACTCGTGCTAGGATTAATTTTTTTGCACTAGTAACAAAAAGTAGTATTTGTTGTTTTTCTAGGTTAATAATTTTTGGATACATTTATGATATTTTCGGTACATAATGTCTTTCTAGAGTAATTAAAGTTAAAACATAATAATTTTTTTATAAGATTTATAATGTTCGAAAGAAAAATTATAAAAGCAATTTTCAGAAACGGTATCTTTCATTACTTTTTCAAACTACAAACTTAATAAAAACTTTTTTTAAGAATCGAGAAGTTATATTTCTTTATTTTGATCTACCACTCTCATATACCCGCTGATCGGGTTTATACGCCCCTCCTCTCGCCCCTCCACCTCTGCCTGGGTGTGTTAATTCCAGTTTTAATTCCCTTCAATTCCCACCGTCCATCCGTCCAGGTACCATGCGGGAGACAAGGAAAACCTATGGTATTACACCCGTAGGAAAACCTTCCCCGAGATCGGCCAATGTATTGGAAGTATTCTTTTTGGATATTTTGGTCACATTTCGTAGGCCCAAACACCGAAATCGAAAATCTTACACTTCTCGCCTAACTGATATCGAAATCAACTTACTATGACGGTTGCGAAAGGTGCTTAATTTTTGACATCGTCTGATCTACCTCTCCGCGTCTCCGCCACCATTTCGGTTTATAGAGAAGTTTTAATATTAGTTAAAGAGTAGCATAAATTTTTTCTGATTTTTTAAACGTATTTTCCAATGTATTTTTAACACTGAATTCAAATCTGATATCCAAAATATAATAAACTCAAAAACAATCCCTACAAAAGGGTAAAAACTACCCCTTTTGTCATAATATCAAACTATTTTCGTCAAATGAGTGCAGATATACGCCTCCGATGTATTTTTTCGATGCTGAATCCGAATCCGGTGTCGAAAATACAATAAATTTAAAAACGACCCCTTGAATGGGATAAAAGCTACCCCTTTGGCCTTGCGTGTATAATTTCAATTGCACTCATCGATCAAAAATAATTTGATATTATGAAATGAAGGGTAGTTTGTACCCTTTTGTAGGGGCTGTTTTTGGTTTTATTGTATTTTTAACATCGGGTTTGGATTTAGCGTCAAAAAATACAACAAAAACATATATTTGGACTTCCGAACCAAAAAAGGTTTAGCACTAACAAATTAAACTCATAAAAAATAGTTTTATCTGATAATATATGTTTATAATAATTTTGAATAATTATAATTAACAAGTAATTGTGTTTAGTTCATCAAATAAGCCTATTATGTTCTAAAAATGCAAAAGATTTCAAGATTTTTAATAAAATATAAAAAAAATGATGAGAATAATAAAAAATTCAGGTAGCCTATATATAGGCTTCTGTGACTGAAAGGGTTAATCGAATCTACTTATCTCAGCTTTATTTTGAGCTTGGATTTGAGTACCTATATCTAATGGCCCATAACTTTAGTAAATATGAGCGTTCGGGTCTAAAATCTGGTTTTCTTTATATTTTTATATTAGAAAACATATCCTAGAGTTTGGATAAGATGCTTTTTCCAAAGCCCTTTCCCTCTCATAGTAAGTAATTCTTACGTATTTCTGAAATTGGCAACAGTGGATTTAAGTTCCTTTTTAGATGCGGCTAATTATATGGTACTATACATAATTTTTTAAACATTTTAAAATTTCGACCTGCAAACTTGACGTGAAATCACCTATATATATATATATATAAATTATTTACTAAATATTTGTAACGTTTGCAGGAAATCATATGGTTAATGTAGTTTTGGAGAACAACAATCGTAAAATACTTCGAGTCAGTTTGGAACACATCAAAGATGTCTCTCGATTGCAACTTCCACTGGTCGATAAATCTGATTCGCACAATAAATTGGATGAATTTGGAGAGTACGTGGAAGAAAGTGAGAATTACACTATTTCAGGTGAAAATTCTTGTTACTTAATGTAATCAAATTAAATCTCAATCAAAAGCTATTCGTGAATATTTGTACTTGCAATTATATCATACTGTTAAATGTCAGAAAGATTTAGACTTTTTAACACAAGGTTTTAATTAGCATAAACAATTTTGACAATTTTATGTTTTCTTTTAACATTTTACTTAATTAATTGATTAATTATATTTTTTAACGGTCTTCAATTTATTTCAAAAACTGAATGGAATCATCCAAATATATTTCTGAAAATAGTTTAGCTCACGTAAAGAATGTAGGATTCGTAAATTATTGTTCAGCGCATGTATTATTAATTCGTTTTTATTTTTCATTTTAGTTTAATTGAGCTAGGCAATTTGAAATAAATCTTTACTCCTGTAATTTTTCTCCCTATTAAACATACATGCTTTTTAGCTGAAGTTTGAAAATAATACTTTTAAATATAATTTTCTTATTTTTTCTTTTTTATAGATAATAGTAACTCTGAAGAATTAAGGACTGCCTACAACCGTACGCCTTCAAACAATTTGAGCCTTCTGTCACAACTCTACTCTTCAACGAGCGATGAAGATTCATCATTATTAAGTAAACACCTTACTAATATTTTGCTTATTAGTAAATTATATCATGAGGTTTTAAATTTTAGAAAATAACATTATGAATAGTGCAAAAACAGTTAAGCAAGAATTTTAAAAATTCTATTTTATTAAAATTTGATTTCCATATAAATATAAAGTAACTTAACTTTTATCTTTGGTAAAACGCTTGTTACAATTTGGCGTCAACTTTCGTTCAATAATATCACGTTTCGTTTAATATTTCATTTAATAATTATTAAAATCACCCTTATGTATTAAGTATGAATGCTTTAGTTTTTACAATGTTATAGTATTATCCAAAAATTCTCATTGTAACTATTATTTGAACTTACAGATAAAATGGGGGATAATTCTAATGCTTTTATTGATTCACCTGCAAATCAGATAAAAATTACTAGCGCCCTTATTCTAGCTAGCGATAAACGGATTGATTTAAGTACGTATAATTGCCTATCTTATTTTTTAAAAACTATAAAATAGAGTGTGTTAAAAATAAATTATTTTTGTTTTAATAAAAGTTTATTTAAATATATCAGCTAATTTTAAACTATCCAAGGGAACTTCATACATTCAGTAAACGGATTTCATTTTAACTTCCCGAACGTATGATTTTCTCCTTGTAAATATTTAAACCATTCAATTCTGTATAATGTAAAATTAGCTGTAACTTATAGATAAATTAAATAATTAATTTTTTCAGATTTTTACAAAGGATCATCTTCGGAATTTGCAATTGTGGTTGATGAAAATATGAACGCATTAACTGTAGAAGTTATAAAATCACCTAGTACCTCATTGCTGAACAATTTAGTAGGTTTGTAAAAGTAAAAACCCAGCCCTGATGAGGTTCATTTGTGGTGAAATCTAGTAGCCACGGGTGAACCTCAGCAAGCCGGTCCCAAGCCCGGAAGTCACTGGAAACAGTGTAATTGGGGAGGGATAGAGGAGTAACATCTCTCTAAAAAACCGTGGCCTTTCTGGCCCGGAAGGGATTCCCACGTAAGGGCTCCTATCCAGGACACGGAATGACACACAACACATCATTTACACTCATGTATTACTGGTAGGGTCTCAGAGGTATGAATGGGAGGCCTATAAACGGCTCTTTCCAAGCGCTTGTAAGAGGCAGCTCTATACACGGGCTCGCTGGTGAAAGAGGAGATCCCTATAAACGGGTATGCTCCGCGCGGGTTATGGATGGACACGCTGGGACTTTATCAGTGATCATTACACCTATACCTATACACATTCACATGACACAAACAGATACTCACACACACACAAACACCTTCTCACACTGGGGCTCTCGGGGGGTGTTCTTTCCTCGTAGTAAGACTGCTCAAGCGGACGGGTGGGGTACCCATGGAGGCACCCTAGGATAAACTAGGTTGAGACACTCCTAGGCCGCTGAATAGTACAGGGGCCCGGGCTGGCCTAACTAGCAAAGCCTGGCTGCTCTATCAGTCAGTGTATAATCGCGCCAGGGGTAGTAGTGCCGGATAGTGACCGGATGGGACCCTACTGCTTCGGGTGGGGGGCTTTCCTATAGTAGGACCGAAGTGGGTCGCTGCCTGTTTTGCGAGGGCTGTTCGGATGACGAGGGGGGACACTCGTAGGGAGCCACAGACATAAACACTTAACACAAATCAAAAACCCCCCTTAAAAAATCCATGATATGTCCTTCCCTGTAAAAGCAATGGGCTATTCGGATGCTAGCCCAAAAGTGTCAACAAACCCTGGAGAGATCCCAACTCTCAACACAACCAATTTGCCGGTGGTAACTTCGGTGTCACCGGTAGTTGGAGTAAAGGTAGGTGAGCAGGCGGCGCCCAGTGGGATGTCTGCTTACCAACCCACTGAATTTAAAAATCCTGATGGGCCATTGACGGTGTCCAATCCCGAACCGGGAGCTGGAATGCCAATGGATACCAATGAAGGAAGAAGCTGGACGAGTGGACGCTATGCGGAGAAAAACCGCAGGCGAAAGCTCAGAAAGCAAGAAATGCGGGCTCAAAGCGCGGAGAAACCTCCCTCAACGCCTCTTATGGGGAAAAGAGGGAAGGACACGCCGCCAGAGGACCCGCGGACACAAAAACGGCATAAAAACAAGCCGGCACAACTAAGTAACACTCAGAGTGCTGAAAAGCCGCAATGTAGTGTGGGACTTACAACAGCACAGAGAACGAACCCTCTGTCGAGGGTCGTGACATCAGCAGAATATCCTGAGGTGCTTCTTACTACAGGACAGTTTGAAGACTTCAGGAATGCTCTGGAGGAGGAGACAGATGTCCTTCCTCCTGAGCAGCTGCCAAAGTTTGTTGCGTCCTTCTGCAGGGGGGGAGTGTTTGTGATTATAGCAGAGGATCAACGGTCCGCGGATTAGCTGAGTGGGATCGTGCCCGGACTAAAATCTTGGCGGGGTCCTGCTCTGACAGTCAGCGGAACGGAGGTGCTGCAGAGGCTGGTGAAGGCCAGCGCGTGGATACCGGGAGCACCGAAACCCACGGAGCTGGTTCTTCAGAGGCTGATGCGGTACAATCCGACGCTAAATACCGCAACATGGCGGGTCGTAAAATGCGACAAGGAGGCTACCGACGGTGCTGCAGCGAAGGACAACTTTCTTCTGGTGCAGATGCCGGAGTCCCAAGCTAGAGCCCTTCAGGCTCTAGATTGCAGACCCTTCTACTCACTGGAGCGTGTCACTTTCAAAGTACACGCGCCGGCGGTAGCGGAGTCTGATAAAGAGGCAGCAGTGCCGGGAAGATCGAAATAATGACCTTCAAGGCGCTGCAAATCTCACAAATTAACTTGCATCACTGCAAAGACTCTTCTGCACTATTGCGTAAGGGTTTGGCAGAGATGCACACAGGCCTGTCACTGGTCCAAGAACCATGGACGGTGAGAGGAACAATCAAGGGTTTAAGGGGAAAGGGGCTTGTTTGTTACAGGGACATGCAAGCTGAGACGCCCAGAACGTGTATCATCACTAAGGGAGTAAATGTAACCCCGCTGATGGATTTCTGTACAAGAGACCTGACAGCGGTGAGGACGGAATCGGAAGGCATTGGAAACATAGTCATTGCCTCAGCGTACTTTCCATATGATGGAGAGGTAAATCCACCCACGGAAGTTAAAAGGTTAATTACCTTCTGTGAGAGTAAAAACTTACCGCTCCTAATAGGCTGTGACGCTAACTCACATCACATACTGTGGGGGAGCACAGACATCAATAGGAGAGGAGAGGAACTGGTAGAATATCTAGCCACAACCAAACTAGATATTCTAAACACTGGTACAACGCCAACATTCTGTAATAAACTTAGAGCAGAAGTATTGGACATCACGTTATGTACTGGAGAAATTACAAATAGGATCAAGAGGTGGAGGGTATCTGATGAACCGACACTATCTGATCATGCCAAAATTGTTTTCGAGTTAGTGGGACCTGGTACAAATCCTAGAACATGGACCAGGAAACCGAAGAAGACAAATTGGATCTCAGCTGTTGAGAACAACTGTAGACCCACATTGGTGGGTAAGCGAGATAAAACCTACTGGTGGAACGAGAACCTAGAGTATCTCAAGAAACAAGTAAGGAGAACCTATAAGCTGGCCCAAAAAAAAGGTACAGCAGACGAGTGGAATCATTACGCA
The DNA here is from genome assembly GCA_026168455.1 of Theocolax elegans. Taxonomy (NCBI): domain Eukaryota; kingdom Metazoa; phylum Arthropoda; class Insecta; order Hymenoptera; family Cerocephalidae; genus Theocolax; species Theocolax elegans. The sequence continues at coordinate 64,424,741 of CM047431.1, read as the reverse complement.
AGTAAAAGAGACAGCTATCGAGCAGCAATTAGGAAGGCACAAGCAGAATCATGGGCCAACTTTTGCAGCGACATAGAAAAAGGCTCACAGGCAGCCCGGTTGGACAAGATCTTGTCAAAAAATCCGGAAGCTATATTGGGAGCACTTAAACTGCCAAATGGGAAATACACCATGACGGACGAAGAAACGTTGTACCGCCTGATCGAATCCTTCTACCCGGATTTCTCGAAAGAAGGGGAAGGGGCGATGGAAGTTCATGAGTCAAACGACTACGGAACGGGAAACCAGCATGCGGTGATCCAAACCGGATCATGCAGTGTGCTGGGGACCGAAATTGCCTCAGAGGACAAAGTCAGGTGGGCCATCGGATCTTTTGGGCCATATAAGTCACCAGGACTGGATGGTATTTACCCCGCACTATTACAAAGGGCGGGGGAGTGCATTATCCGTCCAATGACCAGACTTATTAGGGCAAGTCTGGAATTATGCCATATTCCAGAAAGTTGGAAGGGAAGGAGAGTGACGTTCATTCCGAAAGCAGGTAAGGGGAGTTATACTTCTCCTAAAGACTTCCGACCTATAAGTCTTACATCGTTTATGCTGAAGACAATGGAAAGGCTCATAGATAGACATATTAAAGATAAACCTTTAAAAGAACGACCACTTCATAGGGATCAGTATGCGTACAGAGCAGGACACTCTACTGAGACTGCTCTGTGCAAAATAGTGAACCTGATTGAAGAACAAATTGAAAACGGAGGCTTCGCTCTAGTGGTCTTTTTAGACATAGAAGGAGCTTTCAACCATACCTCCAAAAGAGTAATCAAGGAGGCAATGAGGAGACATGGAATAGCTCAGCCAGTTACTGACTGGGTCGAACTCATGTTATCAAACAGAAAGCTGGTAATGACCAAGGGTAACACCAAGGTAACTGGCTGGGTGAACACGGGATGCCCACAGGGGGGGGGTTATTTCCCCATCCCTCTGGAATCTTGTAATGAACACACTATTATGCCTACTAACCAACACGGGATGTGAGGTTGTAGGATATGCAGATGATCTAGCAATAATAGTTAGAGGACCATTTTTAGAAACACTATTTGACATCATGCAAAATGCCTTGAATAAGGTATATAAGTGGTGCCAAGGAGGTGGGCTATCGGTTAACCCGGAAAAAATGGAAGTTATGGTGTTTACACGTAAATATAAGTGGAAAACAAGCATAAAACACCTCGAATATGGAGGAAAACGGCTAGAAATAAAAGAAAAAGCTAAATATCTAGGTGTCATTCTTGACAGTAAGTTAAACTGGAAAGAGCACCTTGAGAATCAGTGTAATAAAGTTATAAGAGTACTATGGCAAACACGTAGAGCTCTGCACTTGAACTGGGGTCTTAAACCAGAAACCATGATGTGGATTTACACAGCAATTCTGAAACCAAAACTCACGTATTCGGCAGTGATTTGGTGGAAGTGAGCAGGTTTGAAAACTGCGAACCAAATGCTGGAAAGGGTACGAGGATTGGTCCTGCGCTGCATCACCAATTCTCTAAGAACCACGCCAGTACAAGCTATGGGGGTCATAACGAATATTGAGCCCTTTCAGCTCACTCTTAAGTCAGAAGCCATAAAAGGATACTTAAGAGTTAGAAATCTCTTAGATCGACGGGCGGACAGGGGACTCCTAAGTACGCTCCCGCGAAATCTAAGAGAGAACTTATACAAGGGAACTGATAGATGCAGCACTGAGTTCCTATTCGATAAGAGATACAGAGTCAGTCTGCCTAGCAAAGATGACTGGAGTCAAGGACGTGTTAGGGTGCCGGAGGGCAAAGAACTCTGGTATACTGATGGGTCCAAGAATATCCGGGGAGTCGGAGCAGGGGTATACTGCAGAAAAAATGGGAAGGGTAGGATATATTCCTTAAAGGAATACAATACCATTTCCCAAGCGGAAACATTTGCAATCCTGCAATGTGCAAAAGCGGCACAGGAGAATTGCAAAGGCGAAGAGATATACATTTACTCGGACAGCAGAACTGTGTTACAGAGTCTGAATGGTCACACCACTAAGTCCAGACTAATTTGGGAATGTCATAAGACACTAAATAGACTGGCAGAGTTGAATAAGCGGCTAACGCTAACATGGATACCAAGTCATGTAGGTATACGTGGTAACGAGATAGCCGATGACCTAGCAAAGATAGGTACAAATGGAAAACATGCGGAACCAAGCATGATGGTGAAGATGCCACATAGCCACCTTATAGAATAACTAAAGGAATGGCTGGTGAAGGAACACCAAAGTGCTTGGGTAAAAACTGCAGGATGCAGACAAGCTAAAGCCGCACTCGGAAACGCAATAAGCGGACACTGGGAAGAAGGGCTTAGGAAACTTAGCAGAAAGACAGCTCGCAAGCTAATGGACATACTTACTGGACATGGAGATTTGCGATACCATAGGTATAAAATGGGACTGGAAACAGATCCATTATGCCGAATGTGCAAGGAGGCAAACGAAACACCTCTACACATCTTATGTGAATGCCCCAGAATCATGACAAGAAGATGGCGCCTCACAGGTGAATTTCTAATTGGTTCAGGAGATATATCCAGTTGGGATGTCCAGAGAATACTTGCTGTTTGGCAGGGTCTCTGGGCGGTGCCCGATTGAAAAAAACCAAGGACCCATAAGAAGGCTCACCCAAGTGTGGCAATATTGCTATACACTTCGGGGGGCTAAAGATGGGAAATGGAAAACAGGGCGCAAAGGGAATACCCAAGTGCCTGGCATAACCTAGTCAAATAGGAGGGTGCCAACTGAGTAACTTAATAATAATAATAATAATAATAATAAAATTAGCTGTAACTTATAGATAAATTAAATAATTAATTTTTTCAGATTTTTACAAAGGATCATCTTCGGAATTTGCAATTGTGGTTGATGAAAATATGAACGCATTAACTGTAGAAGTTATAAAATCACCTAGTACCTCATTGCTGAACAATTTAGTAGGTTTGTAAAAGTAAACAATTTATTTGAAAATTTTAATTTAGTCGATATATTCCGAAGCCAAATACAATAATTTCCAGATGCATGTTTCCGATATTCCGATAGGAAATTTTATTCTATTATTTCATATACAATTGTTAATTTATTTTTATATTTCAGACGTTGATATAGAATTTTCTAATATAATGGAATTTGATTATCACCCAAGGATGGAAGATACGGTTGCTTTACCGAATATAGATGATACAGATGTTGTCACGTCGAACGCTCATGAACAAGAAAATTTAACTGTAACTGAGTTCATAATACCATCTAATACTACCACATCTGATGTAAGTAAGTTCGAAGAATCCGACAAATTGGTTAATAGTTGTAAAAAAGTCAGTAACTTCAATTAAAAAAAAAGAAAAGCATCAGCTAGGCTGGATGATGTTGAAACAAAAAAACAAAAATCTACTTTTGAAAATAATAAAAACAAAAAAAAAGATCAAAAAAGTAAATCTGAAGCTATGATCGATCATTTACCAAACGTCAAAAAATTTAATGAACAACCATTAGGATCAGCATATAAGAATTCGAAAACATTCAAAGTCGATGTTTCAGGCAAACCTGAAGATGAGATAAAGAACTTTAAACAGTATGGTTGTGTTTTTTGTGGAAAAACACTCTCTGGAAAAATTATAGATCACCTCACTACTGTTCACGAAACTGAACCAAAGGTTATTGAAATTGAGGCGCTACCAGCAGCTAATAGGAAGAAAGGACAATTAAACGAATATCAAAAAAGGAAGAAAAAATTAATTGCAGCTTTAAGAAAAGAAGGTATGTTTAAAAGCAATTGTAAACTCGAAACAGGGCAATTTCAAGTAGCCAGAAGACCAACAAAAGGAAAATACGTAGAAGATTTTAGAATCTGCCCATTTTGCTACGGAAACTACAGTGTGAAAAGTATTCGTAAACATTTTCCATCGTGTACTGGAAGTGAGCTGCCCGTCGACACTAAGGTAATGCACAATTTAGTCGTTGGAGACGTAAATTCTGAAGCAAGCGTTTACTTGAGAATCATCATATCACACTTAAATGATAATGAATATGCAAAAGTAGCAAAGAGGGATCTGTTAATCGTATTGTACGGCAGCTATGAAGCTTATAAATATAAAAATTCGAATCATCACGATAAGCAAATACGAGCTGAATTAAGGTTGCTTGCCAGGATATTATTACTAATGAAAGCAAAGCAGCAGCTAATTATCGATTTGAAGTCCTGTTTGGACCCAACCTATTTTAGAACGTTTATTGAAGTCTCAAACGAAGTGGGTACCATAAACAATAAGACCAGACATTTTACAATGCCGGCAGTAGCTACAAGTGCTGGTAGGCTCATGGAGGCTGCTTGCAATTTATGGATCTCAGAGTGTATTGAGAGGAAATTACCTTTATAAGTAAGAAAAAATACAGAAGATTTTCTACATTTGCAAAAGCAGTATCAGAGGCACAAACGCGAAAGAATCTAGACAAAGGACTTCCTAAGCTACCTAGCGTAGCTGATATAAAAAAATTATCAAATTATGTCGTCAATGAACGTGATACAGCCTTTGAGAATCTAAATATAACTACAGGGAGTGGCTCACCTTCACAAAAATGACACTCATCTCCATTTTAGTATTTAATCGTAAACGTCCTGGAGAGCTTTTTAGATTGTACATTAATTCATTTGAAAACTCGAGACAAGAGATATCAGAGGAAACAAATCCGGAGTTCTACAAAAAATTGTCCCTTTTAGCAAAGGAAATTGCTTCTAAGTATGCTCGAGTTTTGGAAAGAGGAAAAAAAATGCACGGATTACGCTTGTTCTTCTCCATCAAAAAATGCTACAGTGTATTCTGCTGATACTGGCATATCGATCAAAGTCTCGAGTTCCAGAAGAAAACCCATATATTTTTGGTCTACCAAGCAAAAATAATGAACTGAAATGGATCAAGGCAAGTCGCTCATTGGCAGACCTTGCCAAAAAATGTAATGCAGAAATACCTAGCTGGTTTCGTGGCATTCCTTTAAGAAAACACATAGCCACTGCAGGCGTTTCGCTTAATTTGACGGACGATGAAATTGAAAATTTGTCAGCATTTATGGAGCACCACAAAAATATACACTTAAATATATACAGGCAGCCTGAAGGAACGGAAGATATTCTTCAAGTATCTCAATGGTTGGAATATGCCCAAGGAGATTTCGTGGAAACGAAGATGGGGAATATTCTTATTGCAGAAGAATCTCTTTCGAAAGCTGAGCATGGTATTTCAGGTACCGAACAAGAGAATGAGTGCCCAGACGATCCTACAAATCTTCAAGGTAAATCGGTTAAATTTATTATCACTCTCCCACAAGCACATATATTTATTTATAGTAGCAATATAGTATTAATATTTTTTGTTTAATACGTATATTTTCATCTAAATATGTCTTTTCCCGTATTTTTAAATTATTTTCCCGTAACTCTATTCCCGTATTTTTAAATTGGTTTAATTATGTCAATTTATTTATATTTTAGCTGAGAATAACAATTCTAGTAAGTCCAGTAGAGGGTGGACAGCAGAATCATCTCAAATTATTCTCGACAATTTTAAGGATAGGTATTTAGAGAATCACAGCATACCAGGCAGCGAAATTCAGAAAGTTATTGATCAACACAAATGTCTATACGAGAGTAGTAAACAAGTAACTCACGTTCGATCATTTTTGCAACATTATGAAAGAAAATATGTAAAAAATAATGCAGCTAAAGTAAAAAGTAAATCTAATAGTACAATTACAAAAACAAACGAAGAGAAGAGCTCGCCACCTAAACGAACGACTAAAAATCGTGTTATAAATACAATCTACAAATGCTTATAGATAAAGGAATTATTCCGACTCTTGAAGACTGTTCAGAAGCGTACAAAAGAAGTCCTTCCATTAACCAGTATAACCTCGTACAGATTCAAAATATGGTCAAAAAGGCGATAAACTTTGACAATTCGTTAACGTCCGATGACAAAGAGTAGTTTCTAAAATTCGAGATTATAAAAGTTGTAATAATATTCACGTATACTATTTTATTAAAATCAATTAAAATTTCTCAAACTATCAAAAAATGTTACGTAACAAAGTCGATACGTAAAACTCAGATATCTAAATAATGTTCATGACGCGTTCCTTATTATTAAGCTTTTAATAAATTGTTTTTTTATAAATTGTTCAGTTCATGCGTATAATTGACACGTATAATTTATGCTTTAATTATATAATACTTTCAGTTTTTTGCAATGTGATTGTAAATGCAGATATATGCTATAATTATATAATCAGTTATAAGTTTTTTTACAATTTCATTGTAAATGAAGGTTTATGCGATAATGACAAAATTATTTTTAAGTTTTTTGCAATTTCATTGTAAATAAAGATACGCTATAATTACATAATAATTTTCAAGTTTTTCACAATTTCAATATAAACAAAGATCTAATAAATTATTAAAAATAACTGTGTGGAATGTTATTACGCTCCAATTTAGGAGGCTCGACTCTGCGATATCATTCCAAAGTTTAACATATGTGTCTTACCTACCATCAAAAATTTTATCTTTTAATGAACTAAATCAATGAGCCAGAACTAGAGTAAGCCGAACAGCATTTTTCACCAATTAAGTAAATGGTTTTATGCAATTAGGATCGTATCTAGCGTTGAGAGGCGAAAATAAAAGGTACCAACTGTTTTTATAAGCAGCTGTGATTCTCCGCTTTATACAAGCAAACTCTACTCTGTGATCTCACCCTAAAGATTAACGTTTGTGTAATATTCCTCATTTAACATCTAATTAAGACCTAAGCCCTCAAAATTTAATCTTTCAACGAACTAAATCGATGAGACAGACTTAGAGTAGGCCGAACAGCATTTCTCCCCAATTAAGCAAAGATTCTTAGCTCATTAGGATGGCATCTAGCGTGGAAAATCGCCAAAGGAATGTAACAATTTTTTTTATAAATAGCTATGGTTTTATGGTTTATCTAAGCAGACTCGAATGTATGATCTCATACCAAAAATTAACATGTTTCTTACCTAGGACTTCAAAATTGAATCTTTCAATGAAGTAAATCGATGAGACAGTCTAAGAATAGGACGAACAGCATTTCGCACGAATTAAGTAATGGTTCTTAGCTCATTAGGATGGTATCTATCGTAGAGAAACGCAAGGGGAATGTAATAATTTTTTTAGAAACAGCTATGTTTCTCTGGGATATACGAACATACTCGACTATATGATCTCATACTAAAAATTAACATGTATCTTACCTAAGCCTTCAAAACTTAATCCTTTATTGAACTAAATCGATGAGACAGTCTTAGAATAGGCCGAACAGTATTTCTCACCAATTAAGTAAAGTGTCTTTGCTCATTGGGATGGCATTTAGCGTGGAGAATCGTAAAAAAAAATGCAACAAATTGTTAAAAATAGCTATAGTTCTCTGGGATATACAAGCAGACTCGACTGTATGATCTCGTACCAAAAATTAACAAGTGTCTTACCTAAGCCGTCAAAATTTAGTCTTTCAATGAACTAAATTGATGAGTCTGAATTGCAATAGCCCAAATAACATTTTCCATGAATTAAGTAACCGGATAAGTTTGAATGCTATCTATCGTTGAGAACCGGAAAAGGAAGATACCACACTTTTTTTATAAGCAGCTTTGATTTTCAAGCTGAATTAGAATAGGGCAAACGGCATATTTGACTAGTTAAATAAACGATTTACGTAATTAGAATTGTATCTAAGGTTGACAGACGCAAATAAAGGCACCAAATTGTTTTCATAAAAATCAAAATGAAATCTACATTTATATAAAGTGCAACTTTACGCATTAAAAAACGTGCGTAAAGTAAAACTTTACGTATACTTGGTGCAAAATCGAAGTGTTTTAACACCAAAATCGAATGTTTCACACCTCCCGCTGACGTTGTAAGAATTAGCATTTTCAGATATTATAGATAGTCAATATGCCCAACCACAGTATATTTGCTAAATTTAAATTATTTTATGTTAATTACAAAAAATAACTAAAGTTTTATTAATGTAATTTCAACAAATAATCAAATGTTCAAAATTTTTAATGTTTCAGTTTAATAATTCTAGATCCCCAAAACTCCTTTTTCACATTATGTAAATCTTCAATACTCCGTTTTCATATTATGTCAATCTTTAAAATTCTGCTTTCGTATAATATAAATCTTCAAAATTCCATTTAAATATAAAACTCTTCAAAATTCCGCTTTTATAAAATATAAATCTTCAAAATTCCACTTTCATATTATAAAAATCGTCAAAACTCCGCTTTTATTAAAATATAAATCTTCAAAATTCCGCTTTTATAAAATATAAACCTTCAAAGTTCCATTTTCATATTATATAAATCTTCAAAATTCCATTTTCGTATTTTAAACATCCTCAAAGTGTCAAACTACAGATTATTTGCAATATTTAAATTATTTAATGCCTATTATAAAATATAAGTTAATATTTATTAATATACAACCAATATTTTAAAAAACCGTATATATATTGCATATTCTTCAATATATTTAATAAATTGAAAATCCTCAAATTTCCGGCACTGTATATATATACACACATATATATATATATATATATATATGTTACGGGATTTCTATATACAGGGGACAACGGACCCGAATTGCAGGCTACTACACATTTGAATTCTAAATGTTAAAACCAGCATGTGCGTGTGGGTGGATATGCATGTGAAACGTGAAATGTGAGTGCATGACGTTCGGTGAGTAGGGGTAAGTGTGTGTGGTGGGTGCGTGTAAAAAGGTGTGGATGGTTGGATATGGGTGTGTGAGCATGTGTGTGAGACGCAGCATTATTCAAAAATACCCGCTACAGACAAAATTTGAATATAAAGGGTGATCATGTGTTTGTTACCCTGGATGTATACTTTCTAGGATTTATATATACAGAGGATGACTGACCCGAATTGCAGGCAAATACAGATTTAAAATCTAAATTTTGACACGTGCGTGGGTGAATGTGAATGTGAAACGTGAAACTTGAGTGCATGATGATGGATAGGTATATGTATGTGGATTTGGAAGTGGATGCAGGTATGTGAGGCTGGGTGCAGGTAGGTGTAAATGTGTGTATGGGTTGATGTGGATGTGTGAGGGTAGGTGTGGATGGTTGGATGTTGGGGGTGTAGATGGGGGCGGGTATAGGTAGATGTTGGGGTGTGAGAGTTGGTGTGGGTGAGTGAATGTGTATATGTCAGCCTATGTGTGATGATACAGAGTGATTCAAAACTACCATCCAGTTTGCATATGTTTTTAACTTTTTACATTACTATTACATATAAACAGAAGTTATATAATTTATTTTCTATACAGTGTGCGATATCGAATAATATCGTTCGACACACTTGTGAGAGAATATTTTCTATTTTCACAGTTTTACCGAAAACTACAATTTTCAACCTTTCGAAGCAAGTTTATTTTTAAAATAGAATTTATAATACTCTAAATTATAACAAATGCACAATTTCCAAGCCGCAATCGGGGGTTGGCGAGCGAAGCGAGTAGGGGGTACCCCCCTAGTTAAAATAAAAATGATTAGTAGAATAATTTCAAAAATTAGTAAAACATTTAGGTTTCAGTAAGTCAATCTATATCTAGCCGTGTACGCATATATATATTGTAACGGTAAGGTACTGTTTACCTTACCGTTTGACGAATTCGAGCAACACGAGCGAACAGTATCATAATGTTCGCATCGGTTCGAGCCGGCGAGATTCAGCTCGGCTCGGTTCGTCGTGGCTACACGGGCGGGATCGACTTCGCGCGCGAAAGATTCGCGCACGCACCTGATTAGATAGGTGTGAGGGAGATTCGCGCGCGCTGCGAAGAGATATAGCCGCCTTTTTACGCGACGGTTGTGATCCCCCCGCGTTTCGTGTTCAGCTTCGCCGTGCTGTGATTTGCCGTGCGTTTTGTGTGTGCATTTGCAGTGAATGCAGCCACACAACCTCGGTGCACGGACGAGCGGACAATCCGTCCGACACCGCAGCGATAGTGAGAGAGAGAGAAAGCAACCGATCGGCTGGTCGTTGTTTACCAACGACTACAGCAGCGTACAAAGTAAGTGGTGCCACTTCACACGATCGTGTTTTCATTCGCACTTAATAAATAATCATGTTGCTTTATACCAGTGCCGTTGACTGGATATATTATTTTAGTTCGCGATATTTTCTCCCCCTCTCTCTACAAGTCGGCCGTTTACCGACTTGTAATAAAAGCGTAGACCTCGGCAACAATCAGATATTTTAATTGTTATTTATCTTTATTTTTATTTCAATAAATTCATATTATTATAAGAATTCAATCCGGTGTTCGATTAATTGAATTTAACCACGTACGATTCCTTCCGTAATCCTAAAAGCTCGTATATTTCTGGTTGACAAGTGCTCGACGCGATATTCCTGTTTCGCGGTTAATTTCAGATTTGAATTTTATCTGGTTGTTACCTGAAACAGTAACTCGGTTTCAGACTAACATATAACAGATTTGGTAGAGCGGATAGGTAACCGCCGCCGCATCGCGGGAAAAATATGTTTATTTAAATACGGTAAGTTTAACCGTACCGCTGAGCAGCCGCGATATTAAAAATAAACATTCGTGCGGCAGCCAAACTGTTACAATATATATATTCAAGATATATTTTTCTAGAATAGAAAAATTATAAATCAGAACAGGGACATGTAACATAACATGAGATTAATATGTGTCATACCGTCCCCAACCTGTTAATAACTATATTTAATCTTGTGATATCTAATTTTATTATGACTTTATTTTGCTTATGTATAGAGCGATGTATCAGTCCCTAAAATTTATTATTTAGCACACAATATTTATCAATTAATGATCAATTAATAAAACGTGTACTCAGTTGAGGATGGAGGATATTCATCCAAACATTGCCAAATAAAACTACCTGGTTTGTTCACCAATATCGAAAAACTTTCCTTTCTACAAAATATATGTACACTTTTATATTCGTGTATTAATATATCGATCAAATTCATTGTATTGCATTTACTATAAATGAGCTTTCCTTTTCTTCTATAGGCAAAGCAATAAAAAAAGGACATTTAAGTAAATTATATAATTGTGAGAACGATGAAAGATCAAGCAATAAATAATAGCTGTTAATTGTGTTGATAAATTAAGAAATAAAGCTGAAATAAAAAACTCCCGGCTTGACAAATCAGTCGAAGTTCCCACACAGCATGAAAGCTTCCCGATGAAAGATTCATGCAATATTCCTTTGCAAGTTTGCTGCAACCTTCCTTAAACTTTACTGAATCTTACAGCAATCTTTCAAAGGAAGATTCCTCGAAAGGGTTATACAATATTGTAGCAACATTCCAAGAAAGATAAAAATCACGGTAAAATACTATATTGCATGAAACATTGCTAACAGCTTGCAGCAACATTTCTAGAAATGTTGCAAACTTCATTACAGAAAGCTTTCATGAAAGACAACTCGAAATATTGAAGCAAGATTTATAACAGATTCAAAGAAATTATACGGCGTAAGCTTGCTGTAAGCTATTCAAATATATTGCTGCAACCATTCAAGGAATATTCCTTCTTAACGTTCCAGAAAAGTTCAGTAAAAGAATGCAGCAATTATTGCTTATTAGCTTCTAGGATGCTTGCTTAAAAGCCTTCCAGCAAGATTTAAATGATTCTTTCTGACAGATCATAGGACAATTTTCCGGCAAGCTTTCTGCAAGCTTCCTGAAAGCCGCACCGAAAGTCGCAAGAGAAAAGCAAAAATGAAGTTTGCATGAAACCTTGCTAAAATATTACCGCAAATATTGCAGGAATGTTACTCGTAATCTTTCGTGAAAGACAGGCAGACAGATTGCCACAACCTTTCTGGCCACCTTCAAAAGAGATTCGTCATGCACTGCACAACAAGCTTTCAGATGCTTATTCTGGAAGATTGCTGTGGCCCGGCAAGGAATATTCCTGTTAAATTCTGCAATAATGTTTCGTAAAAGATTACGCAAATCAATGGTAGCTACTTTGTAGAAAACTTGCGTAAAAGATTGCAGCAGGATTTCAATGCATTCTTTCTGAAAAATCATAGGACAATATTTCCAGCAAGATTCTTGCAAGTTTTCAGCAAACCGCACCGAAAGTCACAGTGGAAAATAAAATTACGCTGTCATGAAAACTTGCTGAAATGTTGCCGCAAATATTGCAGGAATGTTACTCGTTATCCTTCGTGAAAGGCAGACAGACAGATTGCCACAACATTTTCGGCTACCTTCAAAAGAGTTTCGTCAGGCACTGCACGACAAGCTTTCAGAAGCTTATTCTGGAAGATTGGAACAATCTGTTAGGGAATATTCCCATTGAATTATGCAAAAAGGTTTAACAAAAGAATGTCACAATGTACAGTACATGCTTTGTAGAAAGCTTCCCTAATAGCTTCCAGCAAGATTCCAATGAAATTTTTAAGGAAGATCGAAAGGGAATATTTCCGGCAAGCGTCTTGCAAGTTTTCAGAAAACCGCACCGAAAGTCACAATGGAAAATAAAGTTTAGCTTGCATGGAAGCTTGCTGAAAAATTGTCTCAAATATTGCAGTAACCGTTACTGCCAATCTTTCAAAAAAGTCTATGTATAGCATGAATCTTCCATCGGGGAGATATTTTAATACTGCTTCGTGCAGTATTATGTATAAAGAAATTCTTCGTAAATAATTTTTTATCTTTATTATTTATTAATATTGATATTAATAATAAATTATATTTTGTAGTTATATGTACAATTAACAGATCTACTTATTTCTAATTACGCCGAAATCGATCTGGATATTCGAAATTCGAGATTATCGAATGTATGTTCATTTGTAGAAGGTGAGAATAAAGACTTAGTTTCAGGTAATTATTTAACTTAATGATTTATTAATATTTAATTATATTTTATACTTTGTATTTATATCGTTGCATAATTTGCTCATTCCCACACAGCATAAAAGCTTCTCGATGAAAGATACATGCAATATTCCTTTGCAAGTTTGCTGCAACCTCTCTAAAACTTAACTGAATATTACAGCAATCTTTCAAAGCAACATTCTACGAAAGCGTTCTGTAATTTTTTAGCAACACTCCATGAAAGATATAAATAACGATAAAATGCTACATTGCATGAAACATTGCCAATAGATTGCAGCAACATTTCTAGAAATGTTTCAAACTTCATCACAGAAAACTTTCATGAAAGACAACCAAAAATATTTAAGCATGATTTAGAACAGATTCAAAGAAATGATACAGCGATAGTTTGATGCAAGCTATTCAAATATATTATTGCAAGCATTCAAGGAATATTGCTGCCTAAGGTTCCAGAAAATTTCTGAGAAAGAATGAGGCAATCACTGGTCACTAACTTCTAGAAAGCTTGCGTAAAAGCCTTCCAGCAAGATTTCAACGCATTGATTCTGATCGATCAAAAGACAATATTTCCAGCAAGATTCTTGCAAGTTTTCAGCAAACCGCACCGAAAGTCACAGTGGAAAATAAAATTGCGCTGTCATGAAAACTTGCTGAAATGTTGCCGCAAATATTCCCCGATGGAAATTTTAAAAAGTAAATAAAAGTATATAAATTCAGCTAAATGTGACAATTGAGACTGTATTTACTTTTATTTACGTTTATTTACTTTTCTTTACATTTATCTACATTTATATATCTTTCATTATATTTGTATACTGTTTTTACATTTCTGATTATTTCAAAGAAAAATGTACTGGCACCAAATAATTTTTTATAATCGTATATATAATTCATTACAGATATTTACATTTATTTAGATTTATTTACGAATGTATACATTTTTTATCGTTTACATAAATTTATGTTTATTTATTTACAGTTATAAAATAAACTGCAATAAATAAAATTATAGAAAATTATAAATAATAATAAATTAAATTAAAATATTAAAAAACTATTTATTATAGATACACTAACTAGAGTGTCTCACCTTCGGGTCACGGATCTTAACCAAACTCTGGGATACGTTTTGTAATATAAAAATATGAAGAAATTCAAAATTTTAGACTCTAACGTTCTGATTTATGAAAATTAAAAGCCACTAAAGCAAATTTTGAAGAAAAATTACTCCCATTTTAATCGCTTGTATCTCGGAAACAAATAGAAATATACACTAAAACTCAACACCAAAAAACTGAGATGAAGGAGACATAGTTTAAAAAATAGTAAGTTCAAATTAGTTCATTGGTCTTAAAGTTATGCATAAGGAATATTGCTGCTTAATGTTCCAGAAAAGTTCAGAGAAAGAATGCGGCAATTTCTAGTAACTAGTTTGCAGAAAGCTTGCATAAAAGATTTTAGCAAGATTCCAATGGAATTTTTGTGAATGATCAAAAAACAATGTTTCTGGCAAGGTTAAAAAACGCGATAAGTCATAGTGGCCCATAAAATTAAGGTTGCATGAAAGCTTATTAAAATATTGCATTAATAAAACTGGTAATATTTCGTGAAAGACAGCTAGATAGACTACTATAATCTTTTTGGACACGCTCAAAAAAGTTACGTAACGCCTAGCACCAAAAAGCTTCCACAAGCTTATCATGGAAGATTGCAGGAATATATCAAGGAATATTTCCGATGAATTATGCAAAAATGTTTCACTAAAAAATACTGCAATGAACAGCTTACTTGCTTTGTGGAAAGATTCCGCAATAGTTTCCATCAAGTTTTTGGAAATTAGTACAAAATACACTCTCCACCACATGCTTTCAAAATTTCAAAGTTTTAGTGCTTAGCAACAAAACGTTGTAACTTAAAAAATCCAAAGCCTTTCGAAAAAGCAGGTAAAAACTTTCAATAAATGCTACTGTAAAAGTTAAAAAATTCAAATTTGTGTTTTTTTTCAAGTATTAAAAAGAGATGAAAACACTAAACATCATGTCTCTTTAATCCGTTGAAGATTTAGTGTATAGATATTTCAAAAAAACCAACGAGGTTTGGAATGTAATTGCTTTAGCTTTAAAATGAGAGGTCGAGCATTTTTTAACACACTTTTTACCAATGTTGGAGTCTTTTAGTAAAAAAACACGCTTTTTTTAAAAATCGAAATATTTAAAAAAGGAAGAGACGTAGAGAAAAACTTCAGAGCGAACAAAGATGCTATTTTACTCACAGGACATAGATCTGCAGCTTAAACGAGATTTGAACAAAATAATTCTTTTCCATGTTTTAACATAACAAAAAATTTTAAAAATCACTTTTATTTTATATTGTACTTGAAAAATGTTTAAATTAACATTAATTGAATTAAAAAATTATAGAATAATATTAATTTTAAAAATACTGTATTAACTGAGGCTCAATTAAAGATGTTTTAACTTTTTTATATTTGAGAAAATGGAAAAAAAATTTTTTTTCATATCTCGTATTAAAATGCAGATCTACATTCTATGAGCAAAATAGCATCTTTTTTCTCCTTGCAGTTTTTCTCTATCTCTCTTCCTTTTTTTAAAAAAGCGTGTTTTTTTACTAAAAATACTCTGGCTTTTTTTTCAGTATTTGTATACAATAATAAACTTGAAATACAT
Source organism: Theocolax elegans (assembly GCA_026168455.1). Taxonomy (NCBI): domain Eukaryota; kingdom Metazoa; phylum Arthropoda; class Insecta; order Hymenoptera; family Cerocephalidae; genus Theocolax; species Theocolax elegans. The sequence continues at coordinate 64,409,021 of CM047431.1, read as the reverse complement.
TATGTTTCGTTTATTTCTCTATAAATGTGTATTTTACAACACCTCGTAATTTATTTTCAAATAAATTATTTCTTTATTTTTTTATTTATTTTAGAAACACTATAATGATATTTAAGCTTATTAAAGTACCAATATGATACAAAGTTGGTATTAATCTCATTCTTATGTAGTACTAATTTCATTATATTATAGTACTGATTTTGTAAGAACTGGGTTCAAACTGAGGACGAATTTAGTATAAATTTCATAAATAGTATTTGAAGGGTTGTGTGGAGTTAGGTCTCGAGTTAGGTCCCATTTTAAATTATGATTGAAAATTAATTATAAGAGGCACCATTTATACGTATTTCAAATAAGAAAAAATGGAAATGTTTCTTTGTATTTCAAATGATACAGAACACCCAAAAATCAATAGGATTTTGGTTATAAAGCGATAAATATAGTTGAAAAATAAATAATTCCATTAAATTTCAAATTTTTGATTGCTAGCAGCATTAAACGTAATTAAAATAGCGCTCTAAAAATTTATATATATATATATATATATTTTTTTACCATGGCCGTAAATGAGATTTTTTAAAGGAGAGCAATGCGTAAAATGTGTTTTTACGGACACTGTATCAAAAGATAATTGTTTTAAAATTAAAAAGTTGTACATTCTCATGAAAAATCATAAAATAATATTTTTATATGTTATGTTTGGTAAGCAAAATTTAATAAGAAATGTACGTTAAGGCTACAGGGTACTGAAAAATACAAAATAAATTTGATGCAACTTGTATAAAAAATAATCTTAGATAAACATAAGAATAGTAAAAAATTAATAATTGCGTTTGTAAATTTTCAAGTGAAAGAAACCATTAAATGTAAAGTATGACAATTATGAGTTAAAAAAAATTGGTATAAAAGAATAATTTAAAAGAAAAATTAAGGATAACATAAAATGTGAATAGAAATAAACAAAATATTTTGATATACACGCATTTCCTTCGTGTAAAGAAAAGTTCCAAAAATACTCTCCAGTAAAATGGATATTTTAGTAATTTTTGGTGAGAACTTCAGTACTTACTAGCTTTAAGTAATCAAATGTTTTTTAGGTGATTTATTCATCATAAAGCTTCTGTTAATTATTCGATATCGGCAATAAAGAGCCTAACTCGATTTTTTAAATATTTAATATTTTTTTTATTTAAAATCTTTAAGTGAAAAATAGCAATCGGAACTTTTACAACAAATAGTATTTATTATAACATTTTACAATATTCAATCGTTTTATAAATCTGATGCAAAGTTATACTGCTTTTTTTAGATTTTCCAAAAACTATACTATTGAGTTAGACCCTTTTACCACCCAACCCTATAGTTTGTTTGATAAAGTATTATTTCGTACTGATTTGGTACAATTATGAAACAGATTTTGTACTTACTTTGCGCAAAATTTCGTATTAATTTGGTACATAAACCATACTAATTTTTTTTTAATTGGGCAGTTACATTTGTGCAATATTTGCGGTAATATTTTAGCAAGCTTTGATGCATGTCTAATTTTATGTTTCACTGTGACTTACCGTGTGGTTTTCCGAAAACTTGCTGGAAGCTTTTATGCAAGCTTTCTACGAAGCAGGTACTGTTCATTGCTGCATTTTTCATGAAATATTTTTACATAATTTAATGAGAATATTCCACAACAGGTTGTTGCAATCTTTCAGGATAATCTTCTGAAAGCTTGTTGCGCTATGCATATAGAAATTTTTTTAACCGTGGCTTGAAAGGTTAGAGCAATCTATCCAGCAGTCTCTCTTGAAAGATTGCTAGTTACGTTGCAGCAATATTTGCAGCAATATTTCAGCAAGCTTTCATGCAAGCTTAATTTTTTGCATTTTTGCATTGAAACATTTTTGCATAATTCATCGGGAATATTCCTTGACACGTTGCTGCAACCTATTAAGATAAGCTTCTGGAAGCTTGTTGTGCCATGCGTAACGAAACTCTTTTTAGCATGGACTAGCTATCTTTATCGAAACATTATCAGTTACATTTCTGCAATAATTACGGCTCTATTTCATTAAGCTTTCATGCAACACTAATTTTATGTTTCACTGCATCTTTCGTGTGGTTTTCCGAAAACTTGCAAGCTTGTCGAAAATATTGTATTTTGCCCTTTACAAAAGTTGCATTGGAATCTTGCTGGAAGCTTGTACGCAAGCATTCTACAAAGTATGGGTACTGTTTATTGGCGCAATCTTGCGTGAAACGTTCTTGCATAATGCATCGGGAATGCGTAACGAAACTTTTTTGAGTGTGGTCAGAAAGATTGTGGCAATCTATCAGCTGCCTTTCACGAAAGCTTGCGATCCCTCACTGGTCAGTTACTATTTTCCATGACGATAAAATGATAACTATATAAATAAGACAATCTTTTGAATTGAAAAATAATTTTTAATTGTTATTTAAATTAATACAATTTGAAATGCAAGAACATTAATATTTATTTACTAAATGCTTTCATTTATATTTAAGTTTAATTTACTATTGATTAATTAATTAAATAATATTAGTAATTATATTCACTGAAATGGATTGATCATTATATATGTAGCGTTGAAGGCTATCTTGCTTGGGTTGTAGTTAAGGTAGAATAAATAAGAGCTTTTATATTAAGAAACTCAATTTATTCTCTTTCTTATGAGTTAAGTATAGAGCACCATGTGCTGTCGACGTAGGTCAGGTCTAGAGCGCCGGCGCAGCGGCTATGTGTCTAAGAGTACAAAAGCGCTAATGCGCATGCGCGTCTGGCTCGCAAGTCTGCGGCCCCTACACTACTCCTTACGTTTTTTTTATTTACAAGTTTATAGGCGTGTTTCACTATGTCTGGTGTTACAAAGGTTAAGTATAAAATTTTTAATAGTCTGCGTCGGTGCTTAAATCTAACATATTTGCATATTGTCCAATGATCACATTTATGAGAACGGTACAGGTGTTTTGCACGAGTATAATCACTTAAATCTATATTTACAATGGTTTTTATTATAATTATTTATTTATTAATTTTTTATTTTAGTTTTAATAATGGGTAATATGTTTTTACCATACATATAGTTTCAAATAAATTAATGATTAATGATTCTGTAAACACATAAGAACATATATAGTAATTTAATATAAGAAAGTCTCTAAAGTATAATTAAGAATAAACAAAATTATTATTTTATAATTTTTATTTGTTTAATCAACTAAAATGATGCCTTTCGTAAACCATATCAGAACACCTTACCTATTTTTTTTTATTTGAGTTTCTGAGAATGTTGGGAATAAATTTCACTCTTTTTTGTGTTGTTTGTGAGTTTTGTGAAGATTGTGTACTTGTTTTTAGGATAGGTTTGACAGTTTTGGATTGAGTATTTGGGGTATTTTGATTGATGAGTACAGATGATGAGGATGTTATGAAATCGTAAATTGTGTTATTTTGTTTGTCCAAAGGTTGATTTGATGCATTGTCATCTGTGTTTAGAGTGACCTGTTGATTATTTTCTGAGTTGCCTGTGTAGATGTTTTGTCTTTGTGAAAAGTTGTCGCTGTTGTGATCCAGATTACTAGCAAGAATGTATGCCAGTTTGATGTTGTTGATGGAGACTGTTTTTCTTGTTCCGTTGAAATCTATTATAAATTCATGTGTTTCTGGGCGTCTTTCAATTACTTTGTGTGGTCCAGTGGAATTTTGTGTCAGTGCACGTTTGACTGGTTTTGATTTTAATAGAACGTGTGTACAAGTGTCTAGATTCTTGTGTAGAAATGGTTTTATTGCACTTTTGTGTTGCACCGGTACGGCTTTAACTTCCTTCATGTATTTTTGAAAGTCGCTTAAGAATGCTTTTTGATCTGGTTCTTCATTGTTGTAAGGACAAAAATCACCTGGTATTCTAAGTGTTTTTCCAAATAGAAATTCCGCTGGGCTTGCTTCAACATCTAAACGAATTCGAGTCCGTAAGCCAAGCATGACTGGGTAGCAATCTTGTCCAGTTATCGTTTGCCTGATGGCATATTAGAGCGGTATTTAAGTCTCTGTGAAAGCGTTCAATTAGGTCATTGGCTTGAGGATGATATGGCGTAGTATGGATACGTTGAGCACCAATCTGACTCACCAGCTGCTCAGAGAGTGCCGATTTAAATTGTGGTCCTTGGTTAGAGGTGATGGTGAGCGGTGCGCCATATCTAGTGATCCACTGATCATACAGCGCACGTGCTACCGTGCGTACTGTTATGTCTGTCAGTGGGATGGCTTCAGGCCATCTGGTGTATCTGTCCATGATTGTAAGTAGGTGTGTGTAACCGTAACTGTGTGTAAAAGGTCCAACAATGTCTATGTGTATGTGGTCAAAGCGTGCGTCTGGAGTAGTAAAGTGTAAAGGTGTTGGTTTGTTGTGTTTCGTCACATTTGAGAGCTGGCAATTCAGACAGGTTTTGCACCAAGCAGCAATATCATGGCTCATGTCGGGCCAGACGTGTTGCCGTTGAATAAATTTGGTCGTCACTTTGACTCCTGGATGTGACAATGAATGTATCATTTCAAAGACTTTTTTTCTTATATTGTTGGGTATGTATGGCCGAATTGTGTCTTCCTTTCAATCACAGTAAAAGGCTGCATGATTGGGTCCCCAGGTTAATTTTTGCAGTTTTAATGGATGATTTGGATCCTGTAGAATTTCTGCTAATTGTTAATCCGCAGCTTGTGTGATGCTAAGTGATTCTGCGTTGAAATGTGTCGGTAATTTGAAAGCATCTATTTTGGTTAAGATGTCTCTGAATTTTGGATCTGAGAATTCTTCTGGGTGACTCCAATCAAAGCACGTTGGTGGTATGAAGGCATCGATTCTAGATAAAGAATCCGCAACTGCGTTCTCCTCACCAGGTAGATAAAGAATTTATGTGTTGTATTGTGCAATGAAGTATAGCCGACGTGCACGTAGAGCTGGAATTTGTCACCTTTTTGTTGTAGTGCATACATTAGAGGCTTGTGGTCCGTATAGGTTTTAAAGCTGTTCCCCTCTAGGTAATAATTGAAGTGTTTGATGGCTTCATAGATTGTACATTATAGAATTTTTGTGAGAAGAATGCCAGTGGTTGCCAAGAGTTGAATCAGCTATTCCAAGACAGCACCCATTGCTGTGCCCGAGGCATCAGTGACAAGTCTGATTTCAGCCTTCTCTGTTGGAAATGCTGTATAGGTTAGGTCAATTAAGTCTTTTTTACATTTTTCGAATGCAGCTTCCGCTTCTTGATTCCAATTGATTGGAGATTTGTCTTTTTTCTTTGCTCCAATAAGAAATTTGTTTAGCGGAGCTTGTGTTTCAGCTGCTTTAGGGATCAAGCATCTGTAGCTATTTATAAGACCAAGAAATCTTCTAAGATCATGAATAGACTGCGGTTTGGGGTAGTTTTTCATGTCCTTAACTTTTTCCAGATTCGGTTTGAATCCTTGTTCTGAAATTAGGTGTCCTAAGAAGATCAGTTCCGTTGCACCAAACGTGCATTTGTCTAAGTTGACTTGTAGGTTAAATTTGTGTAATATTTTTAAGACTGTCTCCAGATGTTGCTCGTGTTCAGTCGGGGTTGATGACGCTATGAGTATATCGTCTAAATATGTAAATGTGAAGTCCAAATTTCCCAGTGCTGTGTGTATGTAGCGCTGAAAAGTTTGTGAGGCGTTACGTAGGCCAAATGTCATAGCAGGGAATTCGTATAACCCGAATGGAGTTATCACTGCTGTCTTTTGAATATCTTCTGGTGCTACGGCAATTTGGTGAAATGCTTGTCTGAGGTCCAGAGCTGAGAAAATTTTTTTATTGTTTAAAAATACTGTAAAGTCGTGGATGTGAGGAACTGGATAACTGTCCGGAATTGTGATAGAATTTAGACGTCTGTAGTCTCCACAAATCCTCCATTCTCCATTCTTTTTGACTACCATATGTATTGGGCTAGCCCAAGGACTTTTCGACGGTCTGCAAATACCATTCTCACACATTTTCTTGAATTCTGATTTCGCCACCTTTAGTTTTTCCGGATTAAGACGACGTGCCCTCTGTGCTATGGGTGGTCCATTTGTGCAAATATAGTGATAAAAATCTTTGTTTTGTAGCGGTGTGATCTGCTCAGCTCCGAAGACTCTGGGAAACTTTTGTATTATGTGCGAGTACTTGTGTTGTGGATCAAGTAGCGAAATTTGTTCGAGATTTGAATGTTTCACAAATCCGGTAGTGGCACATTGGATATTGCCGTCAATCAGTCTTTGTTTATGTAAATCAGGCAATAAATGATACCGTAGTAAGAAGTCCGCGCCTATGATGGCGTATGGTACATCCGCTACGATGAAATTCCATGTAGGCTTGTAAGGTAATCCGATATCCAATTGTAGGTTATGTGTGCCAAAAGTTTTTATTTCCGATCCATTGACTGCATGTAGCATGAGGTGTGTTGCTTGAAGCGGCCAGTTATCTGGTTTTGGAATGATAGAGAGATATGCTCCCGTGTCAACTAAAAATGTTCTTTTTGAAAATTTATCCTTTATGTGGAGACGAGCGTTGTCTGAACCCAGCCTATTTGTCTCCAAAATAGCTGGATTTTTTAGTTTTCCTGTATTTTGTTTCGTGTGGGGCTCGTTGAGTCCTTGGTTGCATCCTTGACTTCGAATGTGTGCCACGGCTTTTTGATCCAAGAACAAGGTGTAGCAGAGCTTTTTGCCTTTGAGCCGAATTTCTCATGATAAAAGCATAGTTTACCTTTGGCATCTGCAGCAGAACTCTTGATTCTGAATCTAAGTCTGTTAGGAGATGCAGATGTTGATCTCGTTTTTGAACGTGCATATCTTTTGTCAGCTGATTGTGCATTTAATTGTGCTTTTAAACTGTTAAAGCTTTCGACTAAGTCCCAGTATTTCTTCTCTAAGCTGCTGTTTGTTAGGGCATTTATCTGATTTTCGTGCTTGTGTGTTAGTCTGAAAGCTGTATCAGCTGCTCCTAATGCTTTGTCACGTGAATCAAATTGAATGACGTGAAGTTTGAGATTTTGCGGAATAGCTTCAATCCACTTATTGAATATAACCTCATCAGACATTTCTCCGTTTGCTAAATTACATAACCTCATGTAACAATCAGATGGTAGTTCGTCTGCTCTCATTTCTTGTTTATCGCAGAACATATTTATCCTTTGATTCTTGGTTTTTCCATATTTGTTTAGTAACAAGGTTTTTATGTGTTGATACTTATTTTCGGGTGGCAGTGCCGTTAATCTGTCTGTAATGGCTCTTGTTACATCTTGTCCGAGGCTGTCAATTAGAGACAGCATTTTGACTTCATCCTTATTTATTTTGTTAGCTGATAAGGTCATTTCAAACAGGCTGAACCAGGCCTCTGGATTGTGTTCCCAAAATTGTGTATATTTAATGGTTTTTTGTTTGCTGTCGTCAGAATTCCTGGTGTCATTGTTACTGACATTGATTGCTTGAGGTGTATTGGCTGTTTCAATAAAAGGCTCTTCTACATGTATAGGTAATTTGGCTATTGCTCCTGTCGAGGATTTTTCATTTAAGGTGTTAGAAGCATTATCTGCATTTACTTGAATGTACATTAATCGATCCAATTTTGTCTTTAAATCTCCCATTTGTTTATGTAGATCTGCATTTTGATCAAGTGCTATGTTTAATTTGCGTTGCAAGTCCTTGCATTTGTCATCCTGCATTGATAATTCCTTTGAGTTTTTAGGAAAGTTCCTTTCCGAGGTGTTGATTTTGTCATCTTTGTGCATATTAGCAGGATTAAGGAGATCGTCATTGAAGTTTGTCATGTTGTGTGTATGTAGTGTAGTAGACGAGTTGATTTTGTCTGAAAACTTGGAACGCGTATTAAAATAATGAGTATAAGAAAATTTGTCTTTTTTTCTTAAATTGTAAGCAAGGCCCTCCGACATGGGTCAAAAATGCATTAGTTTTTATATTTTTATTTTTAATATAATTTTTTTTTTGTAAATATGTAATTTGAATCATCTCTAATTAATTTAAAACTATAGTTAAATTAAATTTATGATAAGTTTATCTGATAATTATAATTTATATAATAAATTGTATGTATTTTTATTTATTGCCATTTGCATGTAAAATAACTTTATTACCTTGTGTCTATATTATGTTGTTGAAACTAATTAATACTAATTAAATATCTATTGCTGTTAATGATAATTAAATATCGATTGTTAATAATGATAATTAAATATCTATTGCTTTTTATTTCCTTTGTGCGAGAAAAATAAAGAGTAAAGTGATTAAATGTTTTTGCTTGAATTTTTTTTTTTTTAATTTTAACAGCTTATCGTCTGAATCGATGTTTTAAGAATTAATTTGATTTTGTAAAAAGAAAAAAAGTAAGATAAGTGTTATTGTGATTTAGGTTAAATTGACCTTTTCTATATATATCATATGTTTTTAACAAACGTTACTTACTAATACTTAAAATTAAACTTATGTTATTTTAGTCGCACTAATAAATAGAAAATTATTTTCGAAAAAAAATAAAGTTAACCTTAAAATTTATCTAATATAATTTTTCGAGTATGCAGTATGACCGGTGCAGTTCTAGAAACTCTTATGGAAAATGCCGGTTATTTGTTATAAACAACAAGATGGCGACGCCAAATCGTTAGCCGGTTTTTTGCATATACCAAATACTCTCATTCCTCAAATCGTATGTAGATGTAGATTGCCTGTTGAGCGCAACCAGTCGGAAGAAAAAAATGTGTACGAAGATGGTCATACTGTCCAATGCCAAGTCGTAGATCTGTTGGTTTATTGTGTGTCCAGCTGCGTCCCGGATTCGCCGTGTCGATGAGTGGAGAGATCTCGAGATTCCTAGCAACAGGTGTGCTGCTCTTGCCGATTATCGATGTGGTGTTGATCGGCTTCTCAGTCTCGTTCGCCTCCATCTTGTTTTTTTTTTTTTTTTATTGTCTTCCTTTATAATTTATAAGTCGGGGTCATCAATGTAGCGTTGAAGGCTATCTTGCTTGGGTTGTAGTTAAGGTAGAATAAATAAGAGCTTTTATATTAACAAACTCAATTTATTCTCTTTCTTATGAGTTAAGTATAGAGCACCATGTGCTGTCGACGCAAGTCAGGACTAGAGTGCCGACGCAGCGGCTATGTGTCTAAGAGTACAAAAGCGCTAATGTGCATGCGCGTCTGACTCGCAAGTCTGCGGCCCCTACATATACAAGTTCTAAAAGTAGCCTTGCATGCGTTGCGATATAGCGTAGTGGTTAGAGCGTTTACTTTTCAAGCGTGCGTCCGGGGTTTCTTTCCCGCTGTAGGTTATAACTTTCTTTGCGATTTGTGTTAAATATTTATGTAACAAATTTTAAATAATTAATATATGTATAAAATGTCATGTATAAATATAAAAAATGTTTTACAATTTTTTTTAATAATAAAATTTTGTTTTTACTATTTATTAAATTGAACGTATTGTTTGTAAAAGATTTTCGTAAGGATTCTTGAAAGATTTCTGCAAGATTTATTAAAAGCTTTATACATCTTATCAAGAATTCTTGCAAAAATCTCCCGCTAGATGCTTGCATTAAGTTTTTATGAATGCTTCTTGAAAGGTTTAAGAATCTTTTCACTTACTTACTGGAAAGTTGTTGGAAGCTTCCTAGAAATATTTCCACAATATTTCTTGAATGATTTCTGCAATGTATCATGGAAGCTTTTTCGTAAGTATAACCCGTGTAACATCGTTTAACGAGAATTCTTGCGGAAGTCTTCCGGTCGATGCTTGCATAAAGTTTTCATAAATGTTTTTCAAAAGGTTAAGAAATCATTTCGATAACTTCCTGGAAACTTGTTGGAAGCTTCATAGAAATATCCCAGCAATATTTCTTGAAAGATTTTTCTAATGTTTAGCGGTAGCTTGTAGCCGTCAAGTGCTTTAGATATTTTTAGTTTGCAGCAATATTTCATGAAAACTTTCTGTCAGTTTCTTTAAACCTTTATGCACCTTAACAAAAAATCTTGCAGAGGGTTTCTTGCACATGCTTGCATAAAGTTTTCATGAGCTCTCCTTGAAAGGTTTAGGAAACTTTCCGATAACTTCCTGAAAACTTGTTAAAAGCTTCCTAGTAATATCCCTGCAATATTTCTTGAAAGATTTCTGCAATGTTTCGCGGAGGCTTGTAGCCGTCAATGTGCTCCGGACATTTTTAGTTTGCAGCAATATTCCATGAAAGCTTTCTGATAGATTACCTAAATTTTTAGACACCCTAACAAGAAATCTTGCAGAAGGTTTTCTGTAGATGCTTGCATAAAGCTTTCATGAAAGCTTCCTGAAGGGTTTAGAAAATTTTCCGAAAACTTCCTGGAAACTTGTCGGAAGCTTCCTAGAAATATTACCGCAATATTTCTTGTAAGATTCCTACAATATTCCGTGGAAGCTTGTAGCCGTCAAAGTGCCCCGGACATTTTTAGTTTGCAACAATATTTCATGAAAGCTTTCTGATAGATTCCGAATCTTTCATGGAAGCTTGCTGCAAGTTCGCGGCAATCTTTCATGCTGTGTGGATTAGGCATTACATTAGCATGCATGGACGCAGGAACGTGAATCCATGATTTGGACTCCCTACAATCGAAGTCTAGCTTTATCTAAAAATACCGGCCTCAATTAAAGTGAGTGACCTTCTCATTCGTAGGTCGAGTTTTTTCCAGACGATTTTCGAAAAAGTAAACTAAGGGCTGTCTATTGTATTGTAACTAACTATTGTAAATGAGGAAATAATAATTCTCTATTGAAACGAACAACAAAATATTTTTGTTTCCTAGTTGAAAAAACATTTTTTACACATTTTGTTATTGATGTAAAATTTTAGTGATTGAAATGTACTAGTCTTGGAGATATTCCAAGTTAAAAATGCTATTTTTAACATTTACTGCATTTTCATTCCATCAGAAAAATATTATCCAAAATAATTAAGTGTACCATTATAATTCAGCATTAAAAACAAATCTTGAAATTTGTGAAATTTTCTGCTTCAAGGCTATCTTTAAGGAAAATCATAAAAATAGATTAAAATGACCTTTTTCTTGATGCCCTAATGGATAGTACGTTATTTCGTTATTGTTTGCAATGACCAAAACTATCCAATAGTAAGTCAATTTAAAGGACATTTTAATCCAAAATAATGACAATCAATCTACTGATTTGTATGAACTAAACTGGACCGATTTCTCTGAGAATTTTGATGTGATTGACAAGGGGACTACTTGACCTCCGGGAAACGGATCTTATCCTAACTTTCGTATGTCTCTTGTAACATAAAAATATGAAGAAAGCCAAGTTATCCCTTGGCAATGGTCACTTTTAGGAAAGTTATTTGACATTTAATAATAATATCAGTAACAGTTACTTTTATGATTTCTTTTTGATTTATTATTTATTTTTCAGATACAAAGTTGTCTATTTTATTACTGCAAACCAAAAAACTTTCCCACAGGCATCTATTTACACCGATATTAAACGTAAAATGTTTTTGCACATCCTCCAGTAAAAGTAAATTTTATTCGACCTGAGGAACCGCCAAACAAAATGAAAAAGGATTTTATAGAGGATAAACGTCCACAATATTTATCTGCAAATCAATCTGTAATAGAATTTGCTACAGAATATGAAGAACGCATGATTAATAACACAGCTCCACAAAAAAAAGTCAAAGTACCAACGACTGGACCATGGTACTTATACGTAATTTGGGTCGCTGATTCCAAATCTGGGGTCAGTTTGCCCCCATCAGGTCGTGTTCAAGGTTAATTGAAGGTCAAAATATCAAAATTCAATAAAAAAAGGCTAAAACCATCGTATCTAGGGGTTCTTGCGGTCGCTGATTCCAAACCCAGGGTTACTTAAACCCAATAACCTCAAGATCAAGGTCATTTGAAGGTCAAATTGTCGAAATTCATTAAAAATGTTTACAATCATTGTATTTTGGGTTTTTCCGCTACATCCAAATCCGAGGTAATTACACCCCAATCAGGTTATGGTCAAGGTCAGTTGAAGGTCACGGACGTAGAGTGATAAGATTAGTCATTTAGTAGCACAATGCAGAAAAGCAACAAAATATTCATAAAGATTGCAAGAAAAAGAAAGAAAGAAAGAGACATGGTTGCAGAGAAAGAAGCATGGTTATGTTTCAAGAACATAATTAAGAATTTTCTTGGAAATCATAAGAGCCAGAATTATAGACAAATAGTACTAGATTTAGTAAATAGTTACAAAAATCAAGGCTGCTTAATGAATCTAAAATTACATTTTTTATATTCCCACGAAGACGAGTTTCCAGAAAACCTAGGCGATTACAGCGTAGAACAGGGAGAGAAATTTCAACAAGATATCAAGGAAATGGAGCGCAGGTATAAAGGAAGATGGGACATAAATATGTTGGCAGATTACTGTTGGTCGTTGAAAAGAGATCAGCCAACAACCTCGATAAAACGGAAGTGTAAACCACTTCGTAGATCGTTTGACAATAAAATAGTTCGTTACCATAAAAAGGAGTAGTGGGCTTGCAATTTTTATGGATATTTTGTTGCTTTTTTGCATTGTCCTACTAAATGACTAATCTTATCACTCTATTTACGTACGTGACCTTCAACTAACCTTGATCATAACCTGATTGGCGTGTAATTACCTCGGATTTGGATGTAGCGACTCAAAAAAACCCAAAATACAATGATTGTAGCCTCTTTTTAATGAATTTCGATGATTTGACCTTCAAATAACATTGATCTTGAGGTTATCGGGTTTAAGTAACCTTGGGTTTGAAATCAGAGAGCCCAAAAAGACCTAGATACAATGGTTTTAGCCTATTTTTATTGAATTTTGATATTTTGACCATCAAATAACCTTGAACACGATCTGATGGGAGCATACTAACCCCGGATTCGGAATCAGCGACTTAAATTACGTATAAGTACCATGGTTCGGTCGTTGGTACTTTGAATTTTTGT
>CM047431.1:64357919-64395882 GCA_026168455.1 Theocolax elegans | reverse complement strand
AATCATAAGTATTCATTAGCAAAGTGAACTATACTCATCGTATAATCTTATTATAGTAAACTACTATTTGTTAAAACATGTTGGTATAGTCAATTATAATCACCGTATGATCGTACTATCCCAGTCAGCACAAAACGTCTTAAAGACGTTTCTAGACGTTTTTAAAACGCTTCAAACGCTTAATAACGTTTTAAAAACGTCTCAAAAAACACTATAATCGTCATATAATCGTACTCTATAGTGATGCAATTTCAACTCCCAATGATGGGCTATAGTAATTATTAAGCGTGCATATTGTCGCTTTGGAAAAAAAGGGAACCAATTCAGATTTTTCTTCAATAAGGTTCGAGTTCAAATTTTTCTTCCATAAGGTTCCAACTCAGATTTTGTTCAATATAATTCCAACTCAGATTTCTGTTCAATAATGTTCCAAGTGGATTTGGCAGGTTGTACCATTTAAATATTGTAACAGCACCTTTATACTTAATATTAAATCGTATTTAAGACATTTGCTTCTGTAAAATGTAGAGCTGTCTGGCTTACTAACCATATAACCCAGGAAAGAGGCGTTCATAACATTCTAAATCCAATCTAGCAAACAACTCGATAGAAAAAATGCCCACGGAATAAAAGTATTGAGAACTTTAATGTAACCTCCAATTTTGAATGAAAACTTATGGGTAGAAATGTTGCCGATAAATTGTTTGTAACAGATATTTCATTGCTTAATAATTTTAAACAGTTATCTATTTTGACGGTCTTATTCTTACATAACGATAATAAATAATATGGAAGAATTCTTGTGTGTTAGCTATATGTTATTGTTTATACTAATTGCGTAAGTAATATTTTAATCGATATCTGTTCTTTTAATAGTAATAAGAATGAATATTCAAAAATTGTTTTTATAAGGAAGAAATTTGTTTATAATAATATATCTTTTACGTAATTTCACACACTGCAGTTACGCTCAAGTGTCATGGGCTCGTTTGGTCCTGTAACGAATTGTAGTGCATAAGAGGAAAGATTTTTAATTAATCCGTAATGAGTGATTAATTTATATTTAATAAACATTGCACATCTATTATTACTTTTACAGATTCCTTATATATTTTGCAATTTTTCTTTCTATTTATAATTGTGTGCAGACTGAACTCGTTACATTGCGTTCCAATTTCTATATTATTGCTTTTTCCGGAACATTGAGACTTTGTCTCATTCCAATTAATTTAAAAAAAAGGAACGCATACTATATATATGTTTTATAGTATATATTACTGTTCAAGCAGCTGTTATATATTCCTGCTTTATAATTAATCGATGGAGAATAACGATAACATATTTTGCTTATTATGTGATTATTTATTTATTTAAAGAATTATATTGTTCATATGTTTAATTTTATACTGCAGGTGATATTCCTTTTATTCAGATGCCAGATGGATTCTACCATCGTGTACAATTACCTTTTGCAGGAAAGCAGGCCATGCAGGCAGCCAGAGGTGGCTTTAGAGGAGGACCTAGAGGAATTTATAATTTTAATCCATATTTTCAATACAATAATGGGTATAGAGCTGCAAGACTTAATTTTTATAGGGCTCCACTTTATATTCCTCCACCACCACCAATGGAGCAGCCACCCCCTGCTCCAAATAATGAAGATCATGGTGAAATGCAGGGTGATGTACCAAATTATGATCCAGGACAGAAACAACAAGAACAACATCCTGCTGGTGCTGGAGCGGTTGATCATTCTTTATGAATGATTATTTATATTCTGTTTATATTTAACTGTATATGAATAATATATATTTTATTTTCTATTTTAACGTTATGGATACCAAAATCAATGGTTCCCCTACCAAAATAATTTTAGGGGAAGGTATTATCGAGGCAGGGGTGGTTACAGGGGATTCCGTTACAATCCTCTGTATAAACAAGTTGCTGATTTACAGAAGGTAAAACAAATAAATATATTTCTATACGATTATAATAATTTTGGATTTTATTTTAATAACTAATTATAATTTATATTCCTTTTTTTAGGAAGTGGAAGCTTTAAAGAAAGAAAAACAGGAGAAAGATTTAAAAAAAGATCTTAAAGACGCAGTGCAGGAGGTATTGGCTCAGAGGGGTGCTCTTTCAAGTACACCAATTGTACTGCCGCCGAGCTACATTCCACCAACACCTTATTCTCTGTTCTACCCTCCAACTTATCCAAGGTAAATTTTTCTTAATTCACTTTAATAATTTACTGATTTTTAATATTAAATTTCTTTTTATAGGATATAAAGAGGAGCGAAAATATATTAAATTTAAAAACATTAAAATTTCTTCAATAATTTGTACTTTACATAAAAATTCTGTATCATAAATGTTACAACACTTTTCCTAAAGAAAATATTGTACTTAAAATAAATCATTACATTCAATATTTGATGTAACGCATTTTAAGGTAATACAGTATTCTACAAAATCACACGATAATAATAACAGTTTATTAAAACGAATATAATAAAATTAATAATAAATCCTTAACTGTAATATAAAATAAAAATGAGTTTCAAAAATTATTGTGTATAAATATTTATTGCATTATTTACTAAATTTATAATCGATATCTAGCGATACCTAATATAACAATTGTATCTATCAAAATAGTATATAATAAACTGTAATAACCACGGATATCATTTTCTCTATTACGCATATGTAGATGTACATCTGCTGTTATTAAGTAAACCAGTGTGATTACTATTTAAATTTATCCAAGCCACATAGTTTCATAACGATTATAATACTATACAAATGAATTTCTTTCTTGAATAAATTATACTATTCCTAAACAATGAAATGAATTTTATAAAAGAGAATTATAATTTTAAATCAAAACAGTTAATTATAAAACAAGAGAAACATAAACTAACCTTCTTCTTTCTGCTCTTCGTTTTTTAAAATCTCCTTCCGTAGTAACATTTTTTATGTTGTCATACTAGTCTGCACTGTAATATAATTATTTTTCTAATTTTTTATTCAAGATTACAAAATGATACGCAATGTTTAATGTTTTCCATTAAAAAGTTTATACCTGTAAAATAGTTTCCCCAAAGTAAATTTTCTTAGAACACGTCATTTGATATAATAATTAAAATGATATACATATACTTATCTAAATTGATTATAATTTATTAGCAATTAATAATAATTAATTATATTTGTATCGAACACATAAATAGAATAGATAACTCCATCTTTTTAAATTTTTAACAACTAAAATTACCGACGGGAAAATTAAATCACGCCCTTCGCACAAGATCAAGACCGCCTTGGGCCTGACGAAAACCAATAAGAAAACAACTTTCCGTAAGGGGCATGTTTCTCTCACCCCTCTTATCCTCCCACGCAAGGGTAGGGATCGGAAAATAGCGTCTCCGAGGTAATGAGCCGAGAGAAAATACACCAACAGTTCAGTTCAAAATTCTTGTTCAAAATTGAAGTTTCTAAATTTTAAACCTACAATTCTACGTTAGAATTTCACTGTGTTTTTAAGTAAATTTAACAATATATTGTGATGTAGTATCCCACGCATTACACCACGTGGAATGTACTTCTACCTGATATGATTTTCTTAATCTTCAATATTGATAATACGTATATATATATTTATATTGTGCTCCTCACTGCCGTCGCCAACTCTGGTCTCGGGTTCGTGGTGCCGTCGTTGCGGGAACGACACTTGTTAGGAAGGGGGGGGGGTGAGGAGACTCAATAGTATTAAAAATAATTATAACAAGAATATATATATATATTTCCATTAACGTGTTTATTATAATTTGCTTATATAAATTTATTCCCGACAACAATTTTCGAATATATTATTATTGTATACGGGCCCGATCTTCCCGTCACACTTCTTTCAATCAAACACCGTAAACTATATATATATATATATTAATTTGGATTTAATCCAATCAAAAAAAAAGTTATGAATATCCCGAAAAATTATTAAGTACCGCGGTGAGGAACCCGATTCATTCCGAGAAAAATATAAATTATAAAAATGGCCACGTGCAGACCACTCACCGCTTTTTCTCAATTCTCCTTCTCGGTTCTATTCTTTCTCTTCCTTCCTTTTACGTTACAAGAGAACTCTATATTAATACTCCTTCCTTGTATAATGTACTCAATATTCCTTTCGAATCTTATTAGAACTTTTACTATTTATCTGTTAATCTTTACTATTTCGAACTCTCTCGGTGCTTCTCCTTCAAGGTATCGGCGGTGAGTCTCTCTCGAGGTATCGACGGTGAGTCAGTGTCTCTCTCAAGGTATCGACGGTGAGTGAGTGGTCGTTCTTCTTCCTCGATATCCTTTTTCGTTTTTCCGTTACACGGCGCTACTCGTATCCTTCTTTGCCGTTGTTCTACTCCAATCCCGTTCTCCTATCGTCTGGTTTGAATTTCCTGCCAACTACTGTACCGCCACCTATTCCTCTCTTCTTCAACCTCTCTCCTAGTGGCGGTTTGTCTAAGCTATTAAGAACTTCGTTACATGAAATGTTTGTAAACAGTGAGCTGACATCTAAAGATAACATGCTATAATCGTCGGGAATATTAATATTGAACAGTTTCTTTTTTAATTCAAAGCTATTATTAATGTGCGATTTTGGAACTGGAATTATATTTTTAAGTTCATTTGTAACGTGGTATTCGCGAACCCGGTATAATTAATTAGTTTTAATAATTAAAATTAACCGTTGGGCCGCGTTGCCCAATACCGCGCACACAATTATTTATTTTGTTTACCGAACTGCGGCTGTCGCCAGGAACGCGAGTTCGCTGGGACGATCGGTATGGAGGATTCGGGCAATCCTCCTTGCCTCGACACGAATTATAAATTTAAAGGATGTCGGCGGGAGCGGGGAGAATAAAATAAACACACTCAATTAAAATAAAAATAAAAAAAACATTTATTTTAATATATTAATTAACATTGGCCATCCAGGCCTCGTGCCGCGACGATGTTCTTTCGCGCGGGCGGAAGTATCGGGAGCCAACCGGATCGAGATCCTCGCCTGCGGTTGACTCCTTCCTGATCTCCGCTATTCGGGTACCGGCGTACCCGAACACACTCCCGATGTACTCACACGTACATACACACGGGATAATGGGGGGAACGCGCGGTAGTATAAACTACACTTACCGGGATTCGCCCCGTGGATGGCCCAGCCGATCCGTGTCCCTTTTTGTCCTCCTGGGCAACGGAGGACGACGTCGGCTGCGGTGGTGGAAGGCGGCCCTGTGCCGCGGCGAGTGCCTCGCGATCCGCGTCCGCACTCACACCAACACTTCTCGTCCTTAACACACACCGATTCACTCGCGGCTCATTCACGAGGATAGTCCGGGTCACCGATGGCCTTCTTACGCCTCACGCGCCTTGTTAGCCAGAAAAACTCTCGATCGGTACCGGTTTGGTTTTTGTCCGCCTCGAGCGGCGGATCGGGACGTACTGATTAGGCAATCGCCTAATTTTCGAAAAAGGGATGAGAGTGGGAAACACACACACACACGCGCTCTCATCCCTACGTACCGTTGCGCGCGTAATTGTACATTTGATTCTGTAAACAAATGTCGTCGGTTGGCCTTGACATACCAAAGGCT
This sequence comes from Theocolax elegans, assembly GCA_026168455.1. NCBI lineage: Eukaryota > Metazoa > Arthropoda > Insecta > Hymenoptera > Cerocephalidae > Theocolax > Theocolax elegans. Next base: position 64,390,222 of record CM047431.1, on the reverse strand, counting down.
CCGACGACTTACATTTAACAGGATTTTAAATATTCTATTCGTCGTGAATAGATTGTGTGACAATTTCCGTCACAAATATATATACAATTATTATATACAATTATATACAATTTTGGCTAAATAATAAGTTGGAGAATTCACGGTAGAAATTATTGGTCTAAGTGGAACATTATTTTTGTGTATGTTAGGCAATCCATAAGCTTTAGCTAAATTAGTATTAGTTTGAGTTAACTGATTATTATGAAATTCCTTATAGAGATATTTATTATCATTAAGATTTTTTAACATAGAACGAACTTCTAACTGTAGTTTTTGAGTGGATTCTTTTTTAAGATTGTATATGTATTAGTATCATTCAGTAAATCATTCATTTTTTGGAAATATTCAGTTTTGTTTAAACATACTGTTACATTACCTTTGTCTGCATTAGTAAAAAATATGTCTGGGTTATCCTTTAAGAAAATGTTTGTAGCTTTTAAATTGTCTGTAAATTCACGTTCTTTAACCGATAAATGAGTTTGTTTTTTTGTAACAAATTTAATGCTTTCAACAACAATGTCTCTTATTTCATTTTTTGATTCTGTATTAATTTCTATTTTATTACTGCACATATTGTTAAAAATGCGGATCATGAGTTCGATTGGAACAATGTAAAAATATTAGATAGAGAGTCATCCTACAAAAAACGAATTATTTCAGAAATGTTACACATTAATTATTATAATTCGACTATCAATAGAAAAGAAGACGTACAATATTTAAACCTACAATATAAAAGTATTATGATGTGATTTAAAGAGACTATTTATATCCGAGTATTTCTAAGAAATTGACTTTTAATTTGTAAACATACATACACATATACTCGCAGACACTTGTTTTGTTTTATATAAATTCGCTCGATTTCGCATACTCTTGTTATTCGACGACGCCTTTCTGGGCTTATTACATCTACGTTTCAGTGTATCAATGGTAATATTTTCTTCCGTTAATTTATTCAATATTTCGTCCGTTAATTTGTAATTATTAAAATTGTTATTTTGTGCTCAATAAATTTATAGTACCTGAAGAGGTCTGCAAACCACGCAGACGAAACGTTGTACAACTAAATTTAAATAAATAGTGTTTATTTATTTAAAAAACTGACCCTCGACATCGATTCCTTTTAATAATTAACAATGGAGGGTGAAATCAAAAAGTTAATTAACTGTTTTGATTTAAAATTATAATTCTCTTTTATAAAATTCATTTCATTGTTTAGGAACAGTATAATTTATTCAAGAAAGAAATTCATTTGGATAGTATTCTAATCGTTATGGAACTATGTTGCTTGGATACATTTAAATAGTAATCACACTGGTTTACTTAATAACAGTAGATGTACATCTACATATGCGTACTAGAGAAAATGATATCCGTGGTTATTACAGTTTATTATATACTATTTTGATAGATACAATTGTTATAAGGTATCGCTAGATATCGATTATAAATTTAGAAAACTATAATGGAAAGAATCTAGGTGTAAGAATGCCCTTTAACAAATATAAAAAATAATTGATTTATTTGCTAGAATAATACAGGATTACAATAATAAGGAAGCGTATATTAAACGACCTTGATCCGAACTGAACTCCGCCTTGAAACGCCACACAAAGAATATATTAAATCGATAATATTCATTACACTACTCGAATTCAAAAAGTACAATATAAAAAACATAACAATACAAAAACTACGATTCCCAAATACAATTACCTAAATGAAAATAAAAATATTAAAATAGTTATTTATTTACATCAACATTTTTATTAATTTTTTATAGTGTATTAGTACAAAATATAACATTAATAAATGTGAAAAAAACTACTTGTACCATGTGATCTGTGCCAAAAATAGATACAATTTTGAAATTGAAAATTATTCATTTATATAATAATATATATAAAAAATATATTACTTTTGCAGAACAGTCAAAAATTTTTTTACATTTACTAACAACTTTACAAATGTTGTGATGAGTCTCATTGTTACAATGTAAATAAATACACATTTTTCAAACATACCAGTAAATATATGTACAGAAAAAGAAAACAGTTCAAATATTAAAGTTTATTTTTAATAAAATATAAATAAAATAAATTTTACCTTACATATCCGATTTATAACACAAAAATTATTTAAAGGAATTTAAAAGAAGTATATAAGATCAAATAAAGCAGACAATAATATTTACAATAAACAACTACACTAAGATTCCTGAAATAATCTTGTGCACAATTCCGCTATTCTTTATTCTAACATATATCGCAAAATTTTTATTTAAACCACATAATTGGATAACGATTTCTTATTTTGACCTTTTGAATAATAATATCTGTTGAAACTTCAACTCTTCATAAATAAACTACATTGATTACCCACCGAAAAGAAATCCTAATGGGTACTATATATAACGACTATTCGAAACCAAATGCTATTAAAGCTGATAAATTGTTAATAAAAATAAAGAAAATAATCTTTTATAATTGGTTAATAATATATGTTGGCATTCCACTGTTAATACATATATAGTCCTGTCTTGATGACGTGTGTAAAAGAGGTCCTAATCGGTATACAGTAAGGATTATTAGGCGCTACATTTGAATTGAACCGGTAAATTGTTTATAACGATTCGTAAATAGGTTTCTAGATTGGATAGTGATGCCGGCTGGCCATTCTAGGACTTGTAGATAATTAGAATGGATGGCGCACTTAGTGAAAAGAGGTCCTATTCGGCACCTCAAGGATTAATAGTCGACCGATCCGATTGTAGAGCCGGTAATAATTGTTTATAACTATTGGTAAATAATGTTTGATGATAGGATAGTAAAACCAGTAGACATTCCATAGTATTGTAGATAATGTACCATGGATAGTGACAGTAAAAAGTAATTCCTGTCTGTTCCGGAAGAAATAATATGCCTCAGATCCGTTATCAGCCAATAATTGTTTATCACAATTGTTTAATAATTTTTTATGCTTGGATAATGATGCTGTTGCCATTTCTATGGCTTGTAGATAATCACGCTTGGATGGTATGTGTAAAAGGAGATTCTGTTAGTACCGTTAAGGATTAATAGGGGGCCGGATCCGATTGGTGCCTATAAATTGTTTATAACAATTCGTAAATAGGTCTCTCGATTGGATAATGATGCCGGTTGGCCATTCTAGGACTTGTAGATAATTAGGATGGATGGCGTACTTGGTAAAAAGAGGTCCTATTCGGCACCTGTTATATATTCCTGCTTTATAATTAATCGATGGAGAATAACGGTAACATATTTTGCTTATTATGTGATTATTTATTTATTTAAAGAATTATATTGTTCATATGTTTAATTTTATACTGCAGGTGATATTCCTTTTATTCAGATACCAGATGGATTCTACCATCCTGTACAATTACCTTTTGCAGGAGAGCAGGCCATGCAGGCAGCCAGAGGTGGCTTTAGAGGAAGACCTATAGGAATTTATAATTTTAATCCATATTTTCAATACAATAATGGGTATAGAGCTGCAGGACTTAATTTTTATAGGGCTCCATTTTATATTCCTCCACCACCACCAATGGAGCAGCCACCCCCTGCTCCAAATAATGAAGATCATGGTGAAATGCAGGGTGATGTACCAAATTATGATCCAGGACAGAAACAACAAGAACAACATCCTGCTGGTGCTGGAGCGGTTGATCATTCTTTATGAATGATTATTTATATTCTGTTTATATTTAACTGTATATGAATAATATATATTTTATTTTCTATTTTAACGTTATGGATACCAAAATCAATGGTTCCCCTACCAAAATAATTTTAGGGGAAGGTATTATCGAGGCAGGGGTGGTTACAGGGGATTCCGTTACAATCCTCTGTATAAACAAGTTGCTGATTTACAGAAGGTAAAACAAATAAATATATTTCTATACGATTATAATAATTTTGGATTTTATTTTAATAACTAATTATAATTTATATTCCTATTTTGGGAAGTGGAAGCTTTAAAGAAAGAAAAACAGGAGAAAGATTTAAAAAAAGATCTTAAAGATGCAGTGCAGGAGGTATTGGCTCAGAGGGGTGCTCTTTCAAGTACATTAATTGTACTGCCGCCGAGCTACATTCCACCAACACCTTATTCTCTGTTCTACCCTCCAACTTATCCAAGGTAAATTTTTCTTAATTCACTTTAATAATTTACTGATTTTTAATATTAAATTTCTTTTTATAGAATATAAAGAGGAGCGGAAATATATTAAATTTAAAAACATTAAAATTTCTTCAATAATTTGTACTTTATATAAAAATTCTGTATCATAAATGTTACAACACTTTTCCTAAAAAAATATTGTACTGAAAATAAATCATTACATTCAATATTTGATGTAATGCATTTTAAGGTAATACAGTATTCTACAAAATCACACGATAAGAATAACAGTTTATTAAAACGTATATAATAAAATTAATAATAAATCCTTAACTGTAATATAAAATAAAAATGAGTTTCAAAAATTATTGTGTAAATATTTATTGCATTGTTTACTAAATTTATAATCGATATCTAGCGATACCTAATATAACAATTGTATCTATCAAAATAGTATATAATAAACTGTAATAACCACGGATATCAGTTTTCTCTAGTACGCATATGTAGATGTACATCTACTGTTATTAAGTCAACCAGTATGATTACTATTTAAATGTATCCAAGCCACATAGTTCCTTAACGATTAAAATACTATACAAATGAATTTCTTTCTTGAATAAATTATACTGTTCCTAAACAGTGAAATGAAATTTATAAAAGAGAATTATAATATTAAATGAAAACAGTTAATTATAAAACAAGAAAAACATAAACTAACCTTCTTCTTTCTGCTCTTCGATTTTTAAAATCTTCTTCCGTAGTAACATTTTTTATGTTGTCATACTAGTCTGCACTGTAGTAAAATTATTTTTCTAATTTTTTATTCAAGATTACAAAATGATTCGCAATTTTTAATGTTTTCTAGTATAAAGTTTACACCTGTAAAATAGTTTCCCCAAAGTAAATTTTCTTAGAACACGTCATTTGATATAATAATTAAAATGATATACATATACTTATCTAAATTGATTATAATTTATTAGCAATTAATAATAATTAATTATATTTGTATCGAACACATAAATAGAATAGATAACTCCATCTTTTTAAATTTAAGAAATTTACTTTTAATTTGTAAACATACATACACATATACTCGCAGACACTTGTTTTGTTTTGTATAATTTCACTCGATTTCGCATACTCTTGTTATTCGACGACGCCTTTCTGGGCTTATTACATCTACATTTCAGTGTATCAATGGTAATATTTTCTTCCGTTAATTTATTCAATATTTCGTCCGTTAATTTGTAATTATTAAAATTGTTTTTTGTGCTCAATAAATTTATAGTACCTGAAGAGGTCTGCAAACCACGCAGACGAAACGTTGTACAACTAAATTTAAATAAATAGTGTTTATTTATTTAAAAAAACTGACCCTCGACATCGATTCCTTTTAATAAAACAGTTAATTATAAAACAAGAGAAACATAAACTAAGCTTCTTCTTTCTGCTCTTCGTTTTTTAAAATCTTCTTCTGTAGTAACATTTTTTATGTTGTCATACTAGTCTGCACTGTAGTATAATTATTTTTCTAATTTATTATTCAAGATTACAAAATGATACGCAATTTTTAATGTTTTCCAGTAAAAAGTTTACACCTGTAAAATAGTTTCCCCAAAGTAAATTTTCTTAGAACACGTCATTTGATATAATAATTAAAATGATATACATATACTTATCTAAATTGATTATAATTTATTAGCAATTAATAATAATTAATTATATTTGTATCGAACACATAAATAGAATAGATAACTCCATCTTTTTAAATTTTTAACAACTAAAATTACCGACGGGAAAATTAAATCACGCCCTCGCACAAGACCGCCTTGGGCCTGACGAAAACCAATAAGAAAACAACTTTTCGTAAGGGGCATGTTTCTCTCACCCCTCTTATCCTCCCACGCAAGGGTAGGGATCGGAAAATAGCGTCTCCGAGGTGATGAGCCGAGAGAAAATACACCAAAAGTTCAGTTCAAAATTTTTGTTCAAAATTGAAGTTTCTAAATTTTAAACCTACAATTCTACGTTAGAATTTCACTGTGTTTTTAAGTAAATTTAACAATATATATACAGATATATACACATATATATATATATATATATATATATATATATATATTATTTTACTACTATTTTACTTGTTACTATTTTAACCACTATTATTATTGTATAATACGAGCAGTTAATATTTTAAAGAAAAGTAATAAAGAAAAGTAAGTAAGAACAAATTATATTTTCCAATTATTTATTAAAATCCTACAATTTTATTCTTTACTATACTGTTTTCCTCCAATAATAATATCAGTCCTCGCTAAAGGCGGGGAGAAATTATTATTACCTTTCCTTTATATTAAAATCATTTAGGTCTCGCATAGTCGGGACAAATGATTTTAATCCAAGTTCAATATTAAAAGTCTCAATCCTCAAAAAGGAAAATTCAACAACTGTTTGCAAAATTACCCTGGCTAGTAGAGTAAAAATCTAGGCTAAAAAAATATATAGTAAACAAAATATATTATATATCACCGACGTTGCATAATAAATTTTTGGAGGACCCGGAGGGATATTATTGATAATTTGCAATAAAGTTTTGTTTGACTTTTCCTTTATTCCTTTCTATTTTCCTTTCTTTTTCTTTTTTATTTATTCAATATTATTTTCTAATTGAAATTTTCGTAAAAATAATCTACATTGTTTTTATAAGAGTTAATTAGAATTTGATTTTTTTTTCGGATGTTAAAAGTGATTATAATAAATAATTATACTATTAATTTCTTAGTTAGTTTTATAATAATTGAATTAAACGCGAACATTGTTGTTGCTTATTTATAGTGAGTAAATCCATAGTCCCAAATTATGAGGTAGTAAGAAAGAAACACCCTAATCAAAAAGCAAGATTAACCTTTTTGAAAAAAAGCGAGGAAGGAAGGTAAAATTTGGCTACTAAAAGCCCTATACGAGGAGCATAAAGCTGGGGAAAAGAGGTTATAGGAGTAACGAGATAGACGAAAAAGGAAATCTTGGAAAGTTTGAGAAATCCACCTCTTCCACCCGAACCACCCCGTGAAAACTTGCCACCTTCTCCACCAGACAATTTACTTCCATTCGATGAAAGAATCCAATTAATGTTAGGATTTTGCGTGCATGATATTAATAAAGAAGTTGTGGAATTTGTAAAGATAATTTCATTCAAAGTTATAAAATTAAAAAGAAAAAATAATGATTATAAATCGAATTTATTTTGGGTTAATATAAAATTTTTATAATAACAGTTTTTATATTAATATTATTGAACATTGTATTATTGTTTATGTAAAAGTTATAATTTCTTTTTTACAAATTACTTCTGATTATTTTATATATATTGACCACTATCCCTCATCCAAATGTTTAGCTAATTTATGCATTACTATAATAATTGATCGTTTCTTTTTAATAACAATAATATTTCATTTGTAGTAAATATCGGATATTGAGTAAACGGTTTTTCTTTTTACCCAATGATTTCTTTAATTTCTAATTCTATATCGGATGTAACACGTTATGAATTTCATTTATTAACTAATGAAGTAGAAAACCTACGGAGAATACTTTTACATACAGTAAATCAACAAACAATTATTAACAGTAAAATTGACCATTTACAAAACGCTAATAAAGTTGTTTGTGGGCTAGCTGCTGACGCATGCATTCAAAATGATGTATTAAAAAACGAAATTAATTTATTAAGAGGATTACTAACTAGCATTACTAAAGCTACTATTTGTTTATTTAAATCTGAAAAAAACTATAATTTTGATTTTGAAATAAAAAAGTTAGAGAAAGCCTTTAATAAATTGAATTTAAATTAATTAAATAAAATATTTTCAATATTTTCTAAATAATTTTTAACAAATAAAGTTTAAATTTATATTATTTGTATTGAATAAATTAATCTTTTCATTTTAATTCATTATTTTACGTAATTATTAATATTTCTACTTATATTAAACGATTTGCTTAATATAAAACTTATAAATCCCTAATTTATTATTTTTATTTCAATCTAACTTAATTAATGTTAGAATTCTTAAACTTATTATACGTACAAAATATTTTTTTTTTATAATTATCATAAACTGATTCGAAATAAATAAAATCTATAAAAATAATAAAATTTAATTAATTAATGACTCACAGAATTACTAGAGGTCAAGCTAAAAATGATCCTGATTTTTTTTTTTTTTTTTGTTATTTAACGTCGCTCTATTTATGCTGCCAGGGCTAATCAGCGACGGAGGTGAACGGTGTGTCTGTAAACAAAACACATGTAGTTGAAACAGTGCTGCTTGTATCCATCGGAAGATATCAATCGGTCACTGTAATTAGTCTAATAATTACAGTTTCCTGTCCTCCCGATGGAACCACCGCGATCCTCTATACATCTTCGCGTCCCTAATGTTCCTTATAGTTCAGATGCCCGTGCCTGAACTGGCGTCACATTATAGTGACACGCCGAACCACTGAGTCGCGGTGTTCGAAAAATGCACATGAAAAAATTTTCAGAGGTACACGTCTGGGATCGAACCCACGACCCTCGGTGTGAGAGTCGGGAGCTCTACCCATGAGCCACCGCGGCTCCTTTACCCTGATTTAGAACTAGAAGTAAATAATTTTAATGCTTATACTACGTCAACTACTAATAGACCTCATACTGACAGTTGTGAAGTAAGTACGTGTAGGAAAATTTTAGATGAATCAGATGATTCCTTTTGCAAGACACTAATGTTTTCAAAAACAACTTGATTTAAATTCAAGTCTTTCTAGTGCTGTAACCATGGCTCCGCCTGTAGGAGATGTACAAGTTGTTTCACTTAGAGATGCACTTAAAGTAGTACCGGAATATGATGGTAAAAATATTCCTTTAAGCCAATTTTTAGAAGCTTATTGTGAGGCTAAAATTATGATAGATGAAGGTTCAGAACCCAATTTTACTAAATTTCTAAGATCAAAAATTACTGGAGAAGCCAGGCAAACTATTACTGGTCAGTCATTTGATAAAGTAGAAACTTTAAAAGACTATCTTAAAAGTATATATTCACCTGCAAAATCAGTGGAAGAATTATTAGGTGAATTAGGAAGACAATTTCAAAAAGAAAATGAAAGTACTATTTCATTCGCAAACCGTATAAGGGAAATTGGTCGCAGAATTTTGGAAGCAAAAAAGATTTTATCTGGCGAAATAACCACTGTATTTAAAGATAGCATTAATGAAGGTGTAATTAATTGCTATAAAAGAGGTTTAAAACCTGAAATTGAACAAAGAATTGATTTCGCCGACGACATATCGAACGACGAAGAAGGCCATGATGTTTCTACTTGCAGAAAGAAAATGTGTAATTATTTCCATAAATCAGGTCACGAAGCCTCACAGTGTTTTAAACACATAAGAGAAAATCAAAAATGTCAATTATGTGATATAATTGGACATGTAGCATCTAACTGTTTTATGATGCAAAAATGTCAACTTTGTAATAAACCAAATCATAATGCTGTAAAATGTCCTTTAAATATAAATACAATCTCTGCTGAAAAGAAATGCCAAATTTGTAATAAGCTTGGACATTTAGCCAACAGATGTTATCGGTTACAATCTAATCAACAGTTTAAACAATCTCTGGAGGCAAGAAATAAGTTAACATGTCAGTTATGTAATGTTGTTGGTCACACTGCTGCTACTTGTAGAAATAGAAATATATCCAAAGCTCAAAAATCACCAGTTAATTGCAGTTATTGTAAAAATCCAGGACATGTAATATCAGAATGTAGAAAATTAAAGTTTAAAGAACAGTCAAAAAACGATCAGAGTCGCCCAGGGAAGAGCACGGCAAGGGTGACGTCTATAGAGTCTCAAGCGTGCTCACTAGATATGCCCGATTTCGACAACATGATTGCCGAATTAATCGACCCTCAATAGATCATAAAGTAACAAAAGGTATCCCTTTTATAAGTATTAATTTGGGACATAATTTTTATTATAATTTTATGTTAGACACCAGTTCAGAAGTTAATCTTATTAAAATTTATGCATTAAAAGACAAGAAATATTCTAAAGAAATTTCAGAAACAAAACTGAAGGGTATAGGATCAAATAAATAGAACCTTTAGGAATTACAAAAATTAGATTAATGGGAATAGATATCGATTTCTTTGTAGTCCCTAATTCATTCCCTATTATATATGAGGGCATACTAGGTTCTAATTTCTTTTTGCAAACACGTGCAAAACTTGATCTTAATATTGAAATTCTAACAATTAGTGAGAGTAAATTTAAACTTAAATATTTTTATGAACCATTATTCGATGATGAGATGTTGGGTTTAGCTAATATTTTTCATAATACCAATAAAAGTGGACTACCATTTTTAAAAGTAATGAATCCACCTACTAATTCGGTTGAAAATTTTCTTATTGATACGGGTTCTGAAGTTAATATAATAAAAGAGAATTTACTATCAGATAAGAATAATCTATTAGACTTACCCATGATAACATTAAGAGGAATTAGCCCAGAAATAATTCCTACTCTTGGTGCAATAGAAATCTCAGTCTTTGGTTATTCAGCCATTTTTTATGTAGTGCCAAATGAAACGGATATTATAGGGCAAGGGATACTTGGTTCAAATTACTTAAATAAATCTGGTATTATTATTGATTATGAAAATTTGACTTGTCAGGTTAATTAAAGTATTAAACCAATACAGATATTAAAAACTAGTTTTGACAACTATAATTAAAAGAATATCTTTCAGAATTGTCATTATGTAGTCACATAGGTTCAGAAGTAGACTTCCATGAATCTAAAGACTATAAAGACTTTAAATACCAATTTTACATAACTCAATCAAAACCATGGGGGATTTAGGTCCTGCTAGACCTGCGGGCGTCGACGTTAGATGCGTATGCTTTTAGAGTCTGATGATTGCCAGATGTCGAAGTCGTAGTTCCTTGACTATGGCTCGTAGATGTCAACGATGCGTCTCAATCCCTGAATACAAGATCTCTCTTGATTTTGAATGTGTATTTCTTTAAAGTCCGAGTAGCAGTGCCACGCCCTTGGATAAAAATCAAAGAGTTGACTAGCAGAGCTTCGCCTTACGAAAGCTTTAGACGAAAAATTAGGAGTGGCTGTGTATGTTCTGGGTCCTCTTTATATACCCTAAAAATCTATGCATCTGTCCTTGTCTTACGCTTTGCCTTAGATGGAAATTACTTAAGTAGTTCTCGATTTTTCTGTGGTTGCACCCAATTGAGCCGTTAGATGTGCGTGATTAAAAATTATCGAATCCCATGCATTTTCTCTATCGCTTCGTAGTTAATTCGGAGAATTCGCTGTCCCCCTTTTATTACTGCGACATTACCCAAAGAACGGCTTAATTTATTTCTTGCTTCTAATGCTCGAGTTTTCTAGTTCATGTTTCCCATCGCCGGCTCTTCTCCGAGCATTGATTTTATAGTGCAGTACAAAAAATACTCTTGCGCAACCCTTCGTTTCGATCTCACTATCGGCGATCCCGCTTATATGCGTATTGGCTTTGAATAATATCTACAACTCTACTTATCAGTCTCTTTTTCGTTTGAAACACTCGTAAATTAATCTGTCCCTTAGCTCTATAAATTATATTTTATATTACTGCATTTACTTAGAATTATTCTTTCTGCCCGCGCGGGCGCAAAATGCGTTTTTGCGCCCGCTTTTTCGGGCGCAAAATGGCCAATTCCCGCCTGCTTTTTTTATTAGTTTTCTCGCCCGGTCATTTATACATGAAAAAATAATAAAAATATTAAACAAACAATGAAAATTTAATTTTAAATTATAGTACATAGAATAGAATAGTACATAATAATAATGAATAATATTTAATAATTTAATAATATTTAACAATTTAATAATTATAATAATTTTATTTTTATTCTTTCTAGGGGGGGGCTCCGCCCCCCCCCAAACACCCCCAACGGGGGCTTCGCCCCCTGCACCCCTACCGGGGCTCCGCCCCTGGACCCCGCCTGCGCCCCCTCGCCCTTTTTCTCAATTCATACAATGTTTGTACGTTTCTTCTTCAGCAACCCTTTTTAAAGCATTTTTCACCCTTTCGGACAGAAAATAGTATGTGCACCACGGGCGCAATGGGGATTCGCGGTCCTCGGGTGAGTGTTTCACCCTCGCTTCGCTCGGGTGAAAACTCACCCTCGGGCCAAAATCCCCAATTTTGCGCCCTTGGTACACAATGTACTATTATCAACCTTATTTCGTTTTTCTTCTACGCCGTAATTTTATTTTAAACTACGCAGTACTTTTTACGAAAAATAATAATATAATTTTCGTCTGGACGCGATAATAGTGTACGTATAGTGCACGTATATGTAATATAGCAGTGCACATACAACTGCAATATATAAAGAAAATATATTTGAATGCAGTTATCGTGCAGAAAAAATTAGAAATTCTCACGAGTACTATATGCAAATTAATTAAAATTTCATTCAAATTAATATATTACATTTCTTTATTACTAAAGTGTACGTACAGTGCATACTTATAGCTAGCGCTATTTATAAACGCTAATAATTGTAAGGGTAGTACTATTAAAAAAACAATGGACATTTTACAATGCGGATTTAATATACGCAAGATAAATAATAAAATCAATTTGTTTGATTTACATTTTTGGCTTGTGTAAATTACTGTAATGCTTTCGTGGTAATTAACACGGATGTCGCCACTGTTGTATTCTATTAGGTTAATACTACATATAGGTAGTCAGTAAAACAGATAGCACGGACCTTTGCAAATTTTTTTGTTGTACAGCATCTCCTTAATTGGTAATTAACCTTTAAAGGGCCGGAAACTCGATATATCCGCTCAAAAACGTAATGCTAGAATACCTCTTTATCCTTAAGTAAATTGTTGCGCTAAGTTCGTATTTGAAGTTGGTTTGACCTTATCACTTCAGAGTCAATAATTAAAATTGAGTAAAGACAAAATTAATTAATTAATTAATAAAAAAAAATTAATATTAGTCAATTGAGTAAAGACGGTATAAAGCTCGGTCACATAACCTGTGGTTTTATATATATATGTACAAAAAACTCTTGGAAATAAACAACATTCTGTAATCAAGAAATGTTAAAGATTATCCATCTGATACAGATGTTGCAGTAAACCTTGTCAAACCATTGATTATTTCAATTGTAAATTTCATAAGAAAATTATATGTGACTAGGTTTAAGAAAAAAGTTTGCAAAATGGAAAAGATGTAACCGATAATTCTTTTTATGTAAGGTATTCAATTAATATATATTTGTTATACCTTTTATCGTAAGTAATATTTACTGTAAGTTTGAATATTTATAAATATTTATTTGATGTTGCAGACTCTTATACGTAAACAGTACAGTGATAGTTTATTCAAAATAGAGGTTGCTTTTGGATTTTTGCCATAGACTAGATGTATCTGCATATGCCGTTAGAAGAGATATCAATAAGAATATTAAATAAGATGTTTTTTTGTATATTTGCAAGTGTTTATTTAAAGCTATAAGACTGTTTCTTTGAGTGCTTTTGAATTGTAACAGATTGTAGAAACCAGAGTTTTTATGTAAGTGCACAAAATATATGTATACTCACAAATAAGTATACAAAATAAATGCAATGCGTAAATCTTTAAAGTGTATGTATAAAATGTGTAAATACTATTTGTACTAAATAAACTTAGTACATTTTTAAATTATCTTTACATTGAATTTATTAAAAACAATTTTTTATACGTTTAATTCTGTTTATTGAAAATTTGAATACAGTTTATATAAAAATATATAAATTAAGATATGTGAATTAATGTAAATTATAAACATTTTATGGATTTCTATAATCCTTTATCCAATTTGAATTATAAAAAACTCTTGGATGATGAAAATTCTTTGAAAATTCGGAATTTATTGCTTGTTTATATTATAAGTTATATGATAAATGAATTTATTGATCTCCACAAGCCAAAGAAATATTCCTCACAACTCAAGTAAGGCGGACTGTATTAATACCAGCCACTATAGAAACCTCACAGGATGAGTGTTTGAAAAAAGACTAAGACAAGCTAAGTCAAAAAAATTATATAAAATTTAATTGATTGTAATATAAAATTAATAAAAACTTAAAAAGATGGAAAAAAAATAAAAAAAGAAAAGAAAATTTATTGTATTTTGCCCTGAGTATGCCTGGTGGGCTCATCAGTAGAGTCCAGGCATCTCGTCTCTAGATACAGATGAAAGATATACAAATTTTTGAAAATCAGCTCTATCCCGACGAGGAAGACATGGGGTATATATGCCCTACCGATAGCAAACTTTATTAAGTGCCACATATTAACAGGTAGCCCCCTAACGCACTTACATAGAACTAATGTCTTAATCGTCAGAATATTGTCACATAAAGCATTTTTGTGATCTAATGCCGTATAATTTGAAAATTCGGAATTTATTGCTTGTTTATATTATAAGTTATATGATAAATGAATTTATTGATCTCCACAAGCCAAATAAATATTCCTCACAACTCAAGTAAGGCGGACTGTATTAATACCAGCCACTATAGAAACCTCACAGGATGAGTGTTTGAAAAAAGACTAAGACAAGCTAAGTCAAAAAAAATGTATAAAATTTAATTGATTGTAATATAAAATTAATAAAAACTTAAAAAGATGGAAAAAAAATAAAAAAAGAAAAGAAAATTTATTGTATTTCGCCCTGAGTATGCCTGGTGGGCTCATCAGTAGAGTCCAGGCATCTCGTCTCTAGATACAGATGAAAGATATACAAATTTTTGAAAATCAGCTCTATCCCGACGAGGAAGACATGGGGTATATATGCCCTACCGATAGCAAACTTTATTAAGTGCCACATATTAACAGGTAGCCCCCTAACCGCCTTACTTGAGTTGTGAGGAATATTTCTTTGGCTTGTGGAGATCAATAAATTCATTTATCATATAACTTATAATATAAACAAGCAATAAATTCCGAATTTTCAAATTATTCGGCATTAGATCACAAAAATGCTTTATGTGACAATATTCTGACGATTAAGACATTAGTTCTATGTAAGTGCGTTAGGGGGCTACCTGTTAATATGTGGCACTTAATAAAGTTTGCTATCGGTAGGGCATATATACCCCATGTCTTCCTCGTCGGGATAGAGCTGATTTTCAAAAATTTGTATATCTTTCATCTGTATCTAGAGACGAGATGCCTGGACTCTACTGATGAGCCCACCAGGCATACTCAGGGCGAAATACAATAAATTTTCTTTTCTTTTTTTATTTTTTTTCCATCTTTTTAAGTTTTTATTAATTTTATATTACAATCAATTAAATTTTATACATTTTTTTTGACTTAGCTTGTCTTAGTCTTTTTTCAAACACTCATCCTGTGAGGTTTCTATAGTGGCTGGTATTAATACAGTCCGCCTTACTTGAGTTGTGAGGAATATTTCTTTGGCTTGTGGAGATCATTAAATTCATTTATCATATAACTGATGAAAATTCTTGTTGAAGTTTTGCTGCTGAAAATAAGGTTTTTTATTGTATACGGTTGATTATAGTAAGCCCTTGTCTCCTGAAACAAATATTTTTTATATTAATTATAATACAATGTTTGTAGTTTTTATAAAAGCATATTATGAATATAATTTTACTTTTAATTCTTCCTTCAGATCTATAATTTTCTCTTCAGCAAAGATCTATTTCCTGTCTAAATTGCAATTATGACTCAATAATAATTTTCTATAGTGTTATCGAATTTTTTATCGGTACTCTATATATAATTATAGATCAAACATATTACAAGGTTTTCAACTATTTTATGGTTTTAAGCAATAATTATTAATTAAGAGGACCAAACAGTATTAAAATTGAAAAAAGCTATTCGATATTAATAATAACCACTATAACCAAATCATTTCATCGAATAGTCTGAAATTTTAACAGTAACTTTTTCAAATCGCGTAGGTTTTCCCCGTATAAATTGTCGTTTGGATTCTTATCGTTTGGATTTTTATCTTTGGCTTAGGACTATACTTCAATTTACTCTTGATTCTTTGACTTCGCCATAACTTGACCATATTGGCAAAATCCACAATATTCAGACATTTAGTACTGTCAAAACAAGATATTCTCAGTTTTGCTTACATATCATCACCGAAACCGAATTTTCACAACCGCCAGTGTTACAGCCAGAAATCGGTATTATTCATCGATTCTGCGTCATAGACTAAATATATTGATAATTTATGGCAAAATCTACAATATTCATACATTTAGTACTGATAAAACGAGATATTACTGTTTGTATTCACACAATATAATCGAAACCGGATTATCACGACCTCTAGTGGTACTACGAGAAATCCGTCTTTTTCATCGCTTCCGCGTTATAGACTGAATATTTAACCAAGTTATGATCTAATCTACAATAGTCATACATTTAGTACTGTCAAAAGAAGATATTTTCAGTCTTGCTTACATATGATCGCAAAATCAATACAGGTTGTCAGAATCCGGTTTTGGTGATCATATGTAAGCAAGATTGCAAATATCTTCCTTTGGTAGTACTGCACGTATGATTATTATAGAGTTCGCCATATTTTTCCAATCTGTTCAGTGCATTATGCAGAAACAATGAAAAAGACAGATTTCTGATAGTAACACAATTATGCTGTAACGCCGGTAGAACATCGCTCGTTCATGAAAAATTTTCCATGAACCATTTTTTTTTTCTTTCGACTGTGAAATCACGCAGCTAAATAGTATTCATGAAACTACGCTTTTCGGGAAGAAAGTGAAAGTCGACAACTCGACCACTCTTTCCCGAAAGGTCATAAAATATATAAAAAAAAGCCAGCGCTGTCGCCTGGCTATGTATGGGAAAGATTCCCAACGGAAACTCTGTCGCCAGAAAAGTAATAAAACTCGATGGTTAGCAGATTTTCGATGGAAACCTATTCGACTCTAGGCCTATGTATAAAAAAAAAAGGTTCACGTTGGAATTTTAAGTACTAAGATGCAGCTGCACTTTTACTTGTATTGTCACTTTTATTTTTACTTTTATTTTTATTTTTAAATACAACTAGATTAAAAGTTCTATTCTTTTTTATTTTTAGTTATATTTATTAAGTAAAATATTATTTTTTATACATTGTTAACTTTTACAAATTCTCGTATAAATTTTTAAGAAAGTAAATACTAAACTTTTGAATTGATTTTAATTATTTTATTTTTATAAATAATAAGCAGAAATTAATCATAATCTTTGAATTAATATAATATTAAGCTAGATAAAATAACTACATTTTGATTAGTTTTAACATTATTATTATCATATATGCAATCTTTATTTAAAAGAGATGATTTACAGTTTATACTTTTTACTTCTCTTTTGAATAAGAATAAAATATTCAATGATTATTCATTGAGGTATTAGATGTTAAGTATTAGAGCCTTAATTTACAATATTTAAGTATTAATTATCCAAAATAGCGAAAATGTACATTTATGGAGCAGGCAACTTCATCTTTTCGGTGCATCTTGAAGTTAAAGTATCGACCGAGAGACCCGAAAAGGCTGCCCTCCATGTGCATAAAGCCGTCCCCAAAATGCATTAGGCCGCTCTAGGCCCTTGTCTCAGCCAATTAGACTGTGAAAATGCACTGCAGCCATATTTTTCTCATCCCTACATTTCTCCTACGCCTGTAGAGGGAGGAAAACTTAGCGTCTCCGAGGTGATGAGTTAAAGAAAAATCGAGGGAAAAGTCAGTTGTAGTTGACGGTTAAGCTCTTAAGCTTCAAATTTAAGTTCTACATTGACTCTGTTTTTATTCTCCGAAGTTGTATTATACTTTAATTAGTGCTAAATAAACGTGTGCTGAAGTTCAAGGATAAAAGCGAGTTACCTTATTAATTTTTTCTCTTCTTTTTCTTCTTTCTACATACTATTTTCCTTCACACAAAGTTTTCTTTACACCTAGTTGAGAAATTACTTTACGATTATCCTTCCTTAGTCTAAGATTCAACTATCTCTCACTCAGTTGAGAGTGGTAATCTTTAATCCAAAATTTTTTGTATACCAAATATTCTTTTTTTTAAACTACTGAATCGAGACCCTAGCTATTGGACTAAAAAGGTCCAGGCTAAAAAAAAACAAAAACATATAAATAGAGTGTGATAAACCGACATCACAGAAAATTTTTATGGAGGCCCGAGAGATCGATTCGAATTTAATATTTTAAAAATTCCTTCCTTTTCAAATTTTCAGAAAATAAATAATTTAAAATTGAATTATTGATTTTCTTTTTTGTTTATCTATTTTTCTTTTTCATAAAATATATACTGAGAAATTCAAATTTGATAAAAATAAGTTTCAAATTTTGTTGTTACAAACACTTCTAAATTTTTGTTCTAAGTTTTATTCGAAATAAATAAATTCAAAATATATTTCTCAGTACAAATTTAAAATTACATTTATATACACTTCACTACGTAATCTTATGTTTAAAAATTTGAATTAAATCAATTAGTTTATTGATGATACTTAAAAAATAAAATATTTTTCTTTTTCTTTGTCGACTCAATATTAATTCATTCTTTTCTTTTTGAAATAAGTTTTACTAAAGGATATTTTATGCATGCCCTTTTTTATATACTGAAAAATAAGAATTTCAAATTTAAAAATTTGCATTTCATTTCAATATTAAGATTTATTTGCTACACAATTTTCTAGATAGTTATTAAAAATACTAAGTTTTTCTTTTGCTTTTTTTGTGTGCACTTTGAAATACTAAAATCGTTTGGTTTATTTATGCCTAGTTATTTATTTTGAGGATTTTTATAAAAATCAACGATACTCCCAATTTTCTAAGATTTTTAACAACTCAATTTATATTTTATCATACTCAAAATTGCAACATTTCTTTTTATAACTATTTGTTTATAATTTTACAATTTTGTGTAAAAAGAGTAAAATTTTAAAAGTATTTAAAAGTTTATAGAATATTTGTTTTAATATTTAAATATAGGTATCCTACTTGTTAAATTAACTAATAGTTTTCTGACTATTTTAAAAAGAAAATATATATATATATATTGTGACAATGCATTTAATGCATGTCAAGTTAAGCGAGCTGTATCCTACCTAAAGCCTTACCGAACCCTAACTAAGCCTTATCGTACCCTACCTATAAGCCTCACCGAACCCTACTAGCCTACACACACACAGGGAAGCTGCATCACCGAGCACAAAGCAACAGCTCAGGAGTCTCCAGGAAGATCCAGAGGAAGCCCGAAGTCCAAGTAATGCCAGGAAGTGGTGAGGAGAAGTCCTTCGCATCACACCTGGAGAAGCAGCGTAGCTAAGCACCTCCCACAGCAGCCATCCAATTCAGCAAATAAACCTGTAAGATTACTGCTTACAGTGTGCACCTTACAAGGGAAGAGGACAGGATCACAGCAGTTAAACAGCTATGTATAGGATGGGTGCAGAGGAGAGGTTAGGTGGACAACAACACATAAACCGAGTAGCCGTCCGGGTTATAACTCACCCAGGTAAAAACGCTGACTGCATTCCCGAGTCCTCGAGCCAGTGATCGCAAGAGAGAAGAAGGAGGCAGCCAAGAACACCACGAAGAAGGCCGAACAGCTACGTCGTCGTCGCCACCAACTCGCCGTCGTTGTTTACGTTCGTGCGCGGCAGACATCTTCGTTAAGCCGCACGCGGCATAAGGCCGCGTACGCACGAAGTAGTCACGGCGCATGCGCGCAGCGACTCTCTCGCGTCGACGACGACGAGAGCTCAGAGCTCGTCCGACCGCCGATTCGGAACAATCGATCGACTTGTTGACGACGTCCGTGAGAGAGCGATCGAGAGAAAAGAGATAGCGAATAGTGTGTGCCGCACGTGTGACAGCATCGCCAAAGGTTTGTGCAACCTAGTGCCAATATTCATAGCCGTTCCTTGCCTGTGTGTGTGTCGCGAACTCCCGTGTATCCTAGCTTCTTCCCTGTTATTATAACTAGCCTTGCTCGCCGCGTAATTTAGTGTACCCCAGCTTCTTTCCCTCCCCCCTTCGCGCGCGAAGTAGCCGGCTTACAAGACGCGAGTTACAGCCGTGCCGTTCGCTTCTTCTTTCGAATATTACGATATATATAACCGCGTATATCCGATTGAACTTCCGTTTAAGCGAGTAGCGAATCGCTATAATTACTTTGAACGTACGCGACTGGCACCCGCTGTTATTCTAATAAATTAATAAATTAATAATTTATCATTTAACCTAATTTGATCACTCGCACCCTGATCCCCAGTGCGACGTGACATTGGCGCCCAACGTGTGTTTTTTATATAGTTAATAAAGGGATCGAGCAAGCAGCAAAATTGTAAGCTTCGAGCGCGAAGCCGATAGCCATTTTTCTTGCCGTTTGTTCGTGCGCACACACACGCGAGTCGAGAGAAGTCGGCCATTTTGGATCGACCGCGTGGCTGAAAAATAGCCTTTCGAGTTTAATCAATTTTATTATTGCTAGCAAGCTAAAATTACGTTTTTTTTCTTGTTGCTAAATAGATAATTTGAGCGCGAATTTTTTTTTAGCATTTGCAATACTGCTTTAAACGTGTATACATATATATCATTGCTTGTTAACACGCAAGATATATATAGCTATATATACACATCTATTTAGAGATACCCGGATACGCATAGCAGAGATAAATTTTTTTTTCTCTTTCACATAATTTATTTATTACTTGCATATAATTGCTATATATATACATATTGCTTTTGTTATTATTTCGCATGTAATTGCTATAAATATATATTTGCATTGTTTATCACTTATATATAATTTGCTATATACATATTTGCATTTATTTATTATTTTGCATAATTTATTATTGCTTATTAACCTTAATTGGGATTCGCCATTGCTTGCAAATTCGTTTTTTTTTGGGGGATAAATAATATAACCTCATCAAATTAAACTATTATACATATTAATTGCACTAACCCTTCTTGCACATTTTTCGCCCTCCTTAATATTGCAATTGTGATTTAAAATTTTTGTAGCCACTACCACAGCTATATATATATATATTATTTCATTTGCAGTTAACCTAAACAACTTATTGCCAATACTTGACGTAATTAATAGCCTAAAAATTTTTTTTTCTCTCCCCTTTCCCTGTTTTCCTTCCGTATAGCAGGTGTACGAAATATATTAAAATTTTTAATTTTAATTTACGGAATGCATTAAAAATAATTCTTGCAGTGTGCATTAAAATAATAAATTTTTTTTTTTGCTCTCCTTTTTCTGTGTGCATTATTAATTTTTTTTTTGTTGTTGCAGTGTGCATAAAAATTTTTTTTTTTAGTTGCTGCATGTTTTAAAATTGTTTTTCCCTGTTCAAGCACCGCTTGCGAGCAAATAAATTTTTTTTTCTTATTAAAAGGAAGTATTGCTAATTACTTGCACAGTACATAACTTAAAATTTTTTTTTCTTTTCATTCCTCCCTACTGTATTAAGCAACGAGCTAAACAACTGAAGCAAAGAGCTATTAACCAAGTAGTAAATTCTCCCTTGAGCAAAATGTCCATTAGTTATAGATTGGGGGGTAAATTAAGCGGAGTAAGTGCAGCCCAAGGCGCACCTATTATTAGGCGATGCGTTAATAACCTACCTGATGGAAGAGTTGTCTTCTATGCGGGTACAACATTTTTAAATTTAGACAGTAGCATAGCAATCATTCGTGACAGAGTAGCCCGCTATGAAATTAGACGTAATTTCGGGGACTCTGCAGCCGAATGGGAGCCTCGAGCGGATCAAATGTGGTTTGATGAGGACTCCGTAGGAAACGCAGCTCACATAGACCAACAGCCTCTAGTAGAAATAAGCCCTGACGACCTTTCTATATCCCTTACCCAATCGGAAATAACAAATTATTTTCCTCCCGTGCAAAATGAGTCGCAAACAGCTCCCCAGCATATAAACAGAAATATGCTAATACCAAAATTGGAAACTGGACAGAGCCGCGGTCCATATCAGGATCCAATTTCTATGCAAGAAATGACACAGCCAGCACAACAATTGCCAACACACACTCAAGTGCAGAGTAGCAGCAGTCCACAAACAAGCGAAGCAGAAGCAGAACAGCATAATAGATTATTGAATAATAATTTTGATAAGCCAATAAGGAGACAAACAGCCAGCAACCCACAAGCCCAATCAACAGCCTATAGACTCACACCAACGCCAGTGCCAACAATCAGCCCAAACATAATTGATGCTCCAAATGAAGAAATCTTCTGCACATTACCTGATGTAACCACAGCCCAACTCGCAGTTAATTCGACCTCACACTATAGCATACAGACAATAGCACCTACACGGCCAAATAACCCATACCTAATAAGTAATCCATTTACACACTATACCGCACCCACCACAACTTACACCAGCAGCTCCCTAGTTAATTCCCAACCCCGTCAATCCCACTGTGTCCAGCAGTCAGCCTTTCGCCCAATCGTAACAGTAGCCAATCAAACACAAAACCAGCAAAGGATAGAAGCAAGGCAAAATTATAATACGAACCTGAACGACTTGAGACCAATAGCAACAAGCAAGAGCCAAAATAGAATAGCACCAAACGTACATTGGGATGATGAGAATTTACACGCCAGCCAACCTCAACAGCATCAAAACCAAAACGCCGCCACAGCACCACAAAGCCAACCATTAAACGACCAAACGTATGAAATTCCCTATTCCCCTATTCCACAAGCACAGCCAAGTCCACCGCCAACCTTCATTCCCTACCGTTCCTACAGCTACGCAGATGAATCGCAGTATGTGAAAGAGAAAAGGACAAGAGAGATCCTATACAAATATCACATACAATTTAAGGCGTCAAAAAGAAGCAATCCGGAAACATTTTTAATGCATCTAAAGGAATGCAAAGAAGTTTATGGACTCACAATGGAGGACATAATTAGAACATTGCCAACAGTGATGGACGAAGACGCATGGGACTGGCTAATCCGAGAGCGAAGTAATTGGCAAACTTTCGATGATTTTGCAGAGGCTATCAGATTGCAATTTGGACCTGAAGATACACAAAATAACCTTAAGCAATTAATTGAAAGCCGCACGCAAGGGCCAAACGAAGACATATCTACATACCTAATGAAATTAAGGGGTATGTTGGATCAAGTAAAGCCGCCATTACCGATGCAAGATCAGTTGGATAGAGCATACAGAAATCTACATCCCTTATATAGGAAAGGGATAGAGCGCAAAGACTTCAACAATTTTACAGAACTCCAAAGGCTCGGTAAAAGAGAAGAAGCCAGGCGCCAAATGGATGAGACTTATAAACCACCGCCAACAATGCTACATGGTTGGGCCAGATACTCATATGTCGATCCAACACAGGACAAGCCAAGGAAACTAGCAGCAGTCGCAACCCAGCCTAAGCCAAACCCTCAAGCAGCAAAACCAAATTCTGTACAAGCAGCCCCTATAGCCAACCCTAATCCTCCCAGAAGCCCCCAGCAGCCCAGGCAAAACAATTTTCGCTATAATAAACAGCAATCCCCTAGGAAACAATATAGCGAAGCAGTAAAGGATAATAGCGAAAACCGGCAACAAGCACCTACACAGCAGCCCAAAAATGCCAACAGCAATTGGCCAAGGCAAACAGCACAGCAAGTACCCCAAAACGCAAGAAGCCAAACCCAAGCCATCAACCAAACCCAATACACCATTAATAATTCGCCAATAATTTATAATCATCCCCGCAAACAGACAGAGCCATGTTTTAATTGCAATAACTTAGGCCATTGGGCAGCAGAGTGTCCAAATCGAAATTGCCGAGGTTGCGGTACTCCTGGAGTGTACTTAAGAGATTGTCAAAAGTGCAACGCCAGAAAGGTATCGGGAAACTTCAGCCAGAGGGGATAAAGACCCGTATTTCCTCGCCCCATACCCCTAAAGGGTCCAAGCCATATCAATTAGCCACAACCCAATCCCTTATCCAGCATATCCCAAATATCGACCCCAGACTGTATTTTAATTTGGAAATCAATGGCAGCAAAGTAACAGCACTCCTAGACGACGGAGCTACTGCATCGTTCTTAGGAGGCAATATGAGCGAATTATTGCATAATAAGCTAAAGCAATCCCGATGTCCAGCAGTTAAAGTAGCAGATGGCACCACTATCCCTGTCCAAGGCAAAGTCGACATCGTAATAAAAATTGACGGAGATGAAATAATCATGCCCTTCCAAGTAGCCGACGGATTGCAATACGATTGCATACTAGGAATTGATTTCAAACGCAAAATAAAAATGTGCATAAACTACGAGAACGACACCTGGTGGACGAATAGAGGGATAATACATAAATTTTACCCCGAAGGCAACGATCCCAGTTGCATACCAGCCGTAGCCAGCATAGGAGGTCTTAAACGAGCCAGCCCAGAGCAAATACAAAGAGTGCACGATTTGCTAGACGAATTAATTCCCGAAACTCCCCAAACCCTAGGAACAACCAACCTAACCAGCCTTAGATTAGATGTCCAAGGAGCAGAGCCAATTCGCCAACCACGCCGCAAATATTCGCCAAAGATGCTTCAAGCAGGATACGAAGAAATAGATCGTATGCTGAAAGAAGACATTATAGAGCCATCGCAAAGCCCAGATTAGTAAACGAAGTTACAAAGAAGCTAGCCTACCCAATGCGCAATATGGATGACATTTTAGACCAATTGCGAGAAAGCCGATTTATTAGCAAACTGGATTTATCCCAAGCCTATCACCAAGTTCCCCTGGCCCCTGAAAGCCGCGAAATAACTGCATTTGCCTTGCCCGGAAAAGGTCTATTCCACTTTAAGCGCGTACCCTATGGTTTAACGAATGCACCGGCCATGTTTCAACAGATAATGGATAAGTTAATTAAGCCAGAGTGGGAGCCACACGTGTTTGCATACCTGGATGATATAATTATCACAGCGAAAACGTTCGAGGAACACATGAAATGGCTCAGAATAGTCCTAATAGCCCTTAGGAAAGCCAACTTGCAAATCAATCGCGAGAAGTCTGAATTTTGTTGCCCAGAAGTAACATATCTTGGGTACAAAATTAATGAATTTGGATTGCAGACTAATCAAGATAAGATAAAGCCAATCTTGGAGTATCCAGCGCCTAAAAATTTAAAACAATTAAGACGTTTTAATGGTTTAGTCGGTTGGTACTCAAGATTCATAAAGGACCTAGCCAAATATCGAACGCCGCTAAATTACTTAATGAAAAAGGATGTAAGATGGCAATGGCACCAAACGCAGCAGGATGCATTCGAGAAGATCAAATTAGCCCTTACCCAAGCCCCAGTTTTAGCCCGCCCCGATTTTTCCCGTCCCTTTACGCTCCAAACAGACGCAAGTGACTACACCATAGCAGGAGTGCTAACACAAGAAATCAATGGCGAAGAGCACCCTATCTATTATGTCAGCAGAACCTTGAGCAAAGCAGAGCGTAATTACACGGTCACAGAGAAAGAATGTTTAGCTGTTCTCTGGTCCGTGGAAAGGCTAAAGGGATATCTACAAGGTGACGAATTTACTGTTATCACGGATCACCATAGTCTTCTTTGGCTTAATAAATTAAAAGACCCTGCTGGCAGACTAGCGCGCTGGAACACCATATTACAAAATTATAACATCAAGTTTGTGCACAGGAAAGGAGCTATGCATAAAGTTCCAGATGCATTATCTAGAGCATTTGAAGAAGCAGACGCCATAGCAGCAGCATTGACACTTAATACCAACAATCCCTGGTACCAAGATAAACTCCGAGCCGTAGCCAAATTCCCTAACAAATACCCCGACCTTAGAATAGCCAATGATATATTATATGCCAACCGCCCTAACCCCTTAGTAGACCCATTTATGCCCGATTTAGATGCATGGAAGATTGTATTGCCAGAAGCCGAGCGCGTTTATTTTTATTATTACTATTGAATTTTAAATTACTATTGGCCAGGCATGTACTTTGACACAAGTAACTACGTTAGAACTTGTCAAGAATGTCAGGCGCACAAAAGTAGCCAACAAGCACCGCCAGGCCTGATGGAAGGAAGAAACTTGAGCGAGCCATGGACGGTAGTTGCAGCCGACATTATGGGACCCAAGCCGCCGTCGAGACAAGGTTTTAAATATATCATCGTATTTGAAGATCTCTTCACAAGATACGTAGAGATGAAACCTTTACGACGAGCAGATGCGAAAAGCGTGCTACAAGCTTTTGACGAACTCGTCATCAACAGATGGGGTTGTCCCAAGTACCTAGTTACGGACAATGGGACCGAGTTCGCCAATAAGACAGTCACAGACCGGTTAACGCAATACGGTATCACACAAACAACCATCCCACCTTATTTTGCACAAGCCAATCCAGTAGAGCGAGTTAATAGGAATATCAAGCCAATGATTAACACATACCTTGAAGACGACCACCGAGATTGGGATAGACATCTCGGAGAGTTTAACTTTGCCCTTAATACAGTTGTTCATTCCTCTACAAAATATAGTCCTGCATTCCTTAACTTAGGTAGAAACCCCCGTCCCGTAGCCCTAATAAGAAAACATATAGAAACCCCAAGCCAAATACCAACCCCAGAGACAGAGCAATGGGTAGAGCGTTTGCATAGACTCCCAAAAATCTATGATCTCGTTAAAAGACATATAGATTTAGCAACAGCCAGACAAGCTAGGTACTATAACAAAGGTAGACGAGATATAGAATATCAAATAGGCGATCTAGTTAGGTACCGAAATCGTATTTTAAGTTCAGCCGAGAATTACATAGCAGCGAAGCAAGCTCCTAAATTTATTGGACCTGCAAAAATAATCCGAGTATTTTCCCCTACAGTCTATTTAATAGAAGATATACAAACTAAACGCCAAATTAAAGTGCATATCACTGATTTAAAACGCCATATTCCCCCTCGCAATGTTCCAAATTTTCCTCCAATACAGCCTAAGAGTGACATCCCAATCCAACAGCCCAGATATTCCCAAAATACCCAAAACAACCCAGCCCCAAGCGTCCCTGTAGCTAAAAGAGGCCGTCCCAGGAAACAACAAACGATCGTGTTTGACCAGCAAAGTAGCCCTCAAAGAATGACATTAAGACCGCGTAAGTAAATAAAAGCAAAATGGTGAATCCCAAATAAGAACAAGCCGTAAGTAACAGATTAGTGACCTACTGGAAATTTATAGATGAATAGAGCAGGAGCAGCTGCATCAGTGCGGAGCAGAGGGCGAGGGAGAGGGCGGTTCGCCCAGCCCAAACCCAACATCTGCCCAATAGGGGAGGACCTGGACCAGGTCCTGGCCAGACTTGACCTGAGCCAACCACCCACTCCGCCACGCACCAACACCAGCAGTGAAGCAGCGGAAGAAACCCCGAAGGGCCGATCACCTTGCCCGGGGAAGCGAGGCTGCATCCGAGGAGGACGCCATTTGTGCGAGGACCCTCAATTCCTCGCACGAACGGAGGAAGCGGCGGCTCCAATAGCCGCACCAGCCAGCCGAACCACCCCAGCCAACTCTCCCACTACCACCCCAGCCAGTTCTCCCTTAAGCACCCCAGCCACCACCAATCCCCCTCCAATTCCCACCATCTACCCGCCCATGTTTGATTTTTCCTTCCCTCCTCAGCCATTTATCACCCGCCCCATATATGACCCCAATACAAACCTATACACCTATATCCACGTTCCCGTTAGCATCCCTCCCAAAGCCCCACTAATCCCCGACATATCCACAATCCAAGCAGCCAAATACCCCACAGCCTCCAAACCCTTCCCGCCACCACCAACAGCTACTCCCACCCCCCAGCCATTAATGTCCTTGCCCAGCCCCCAGCCAAACACCATTCCCTCCCTCCTAGATCTCCCATATGCACCCAGGACCCCACCCAGCCAGCGAGAAGAGCGCCCCCGCGATCTTAGACTGATCCGCCGCCCACCGCCAGAAGAGTGTCGACCCTTCTGCTGGAATTGCGGTGGAAGAGGGCACAGCTGGAAGCAGTGTTCCTCGGTGCCCACTGTGTTCTGCCGCAATTGCGGAGACAAAGGAGTGATGAGGTGCAAAGACGGGTACAAGGCACTCCAAGACCACCGCCGAAGCAATCAAGGAGCACCCAAATAAGTTTTTTTTTCTCTTCTTCTATTGCCACCCCCCTGTAAAGAAGCTAAATAAATAATAAGCCTAACATTTGTTTTTTTATCTTACCCCAATCGCAAGCTATTCCATCGTAAAAATTTTTTTTTATCCTCTGTCCTTCCTTCTCAGCCAAGAATGGATAAATGCAAAAATATAGCAAGTTTTTTTTTCTCTTTCCTAAAATTATTATTATTACTGCCAAAGAATGTGGCATTGTAAATAAGCAACAAGGAAAAATCGCATAAGCAGCATAATTCGTGAAGAACTTTAAGGCAAACAGGTATGCACAGATCTTATTAAAAATTATTTTATTAATTTTCTTTATTATTATCTTGTATATAAAATGTATATTCAAGTATAAGTATAGATCTAGATGTAAGTATGCAAGTATGAAAGATTCGTGATCGCGAAAGAGCTCTCACTGCAGAAAATTTTTTTTTTTTCTCTTTACTTGTAAGGGTAAGCCAGTCGTCGTAAATTAAATTATTACAATTAAGCAATTTTGTATTATTATTATTATTATTACACACAGCGTGCACCTAACACAGCTATTTCCAGCCAAGCAGCATACACAAAAACACCGAGATAAATAGCACGAGCTATTTATCAAGAGCGTTATTCAAATTGATTTTTTATTTCTTATAGTTGCCACTTGCGTACTCCACCCACCTGTCTAGCGTACCTCAATACAATTATCATTTAATAGATAACAATTGTACTATCTTTCGATCAGTTACGTCTCCGCGTAACTTCAGTTTGGTGGGGGGGAGTGTGACAATGCATTTAATGCATGTCAAGTTAAGCGAGCTGTATCCTACCTAAAGCCTTACCGAACCCTAACTAAGCCTTATCGTACCCTACCTATAAGCCTCACCGAACCCTACTAGCCTACACACACACAGGGAAGCTGCATCACCGAGCACAAAGCAACAGCTCAGGAGTCTCCAGGAAGATCCAGAGGAAGCCCGAAGTCCAAGTAATGCCAGGAAGTGGTGAGGAGAAGTCCTTCGCATCACACCTGGAGAAGCAGCGTAGCTAAGCACCTCCCACAGCAGCCATCCAATTCAGCAAATAAACCTGTAAGATTACTGCTTACAGTGTGCACCTTACAAGGGAAGAGGACAGGATCACAGCAGTTAAACAGCTATGTATAGGATGGGTGCAGAGGAGAGGTTAGGTGGACAACAACACATAAACCGAGTAGCCGTCCGGGTTATAACTCACCCAGGTAAAAACGCTGACTGCATTCCCGAGTCCTCGAGCCAGTGATCGCAAGAGAGAAGAAGGAGGCAGCCAAGAACACCACGAAGAAGGCCGAACAGCTACGTCGTCGTCGCCACCAACTCGCCGTCGTTGTTTACGTTCGTGCGCGGCAGACATCTTCGTTAAGCCGCACGCGGCATAAGGCCGCGTACGCACGAAGTAGTCACGGCGCATGCGCGCAGCGACTCTCTCGCGTCGACGACGACGAGAGCTCAGAGCTCGTCCGACCGCCGATTCGGAACAATCGATCGACTTGTTGACGACGTCCGTGAGAGAGCGATCGAGAGAAAAGAGATAGCGAATAGTGTGTGCCGCACGTGTGACAGCATCGCCAAAGGTTTGTGCAACCTAGTGCCAATATTCATAGCCGTTCCTTGCCTGTGTGTGTGTCGCGAACTCCCGTGTATCCTAGCTTCTTCCCTGTTATTATAACTAGCCTTGCTCGCCGCGTAATTTAGTGTACCCCAGCTTCTTTCCCTCCCCCCTTCGCGCGCGAAGTAGCCGGCTTACAAGACGCGAGTTACAGCCGTGCCGTTCGCTTCTTCTTTCGAATATTACGATATATATAACCGCGTATATCCGATTGAACTTCCGTTTAAGCGAGTAGCGAATCGCTATAATTACTTTGAACGTACGCGACTGGCACCCGCTGTTATTCTAATAAATTAATAAATTAATAATTTATCATTTAACCTAATTTGATCACTCGCACCCTGATCCCCAGTGCGACGTGACAATATATGAGAGATTCCATGTGAAGTGATCCAGTTAAAAAATAGAATTTTGTTTTAAAGTATGGAATCAGTAAAAAACTGCTTGAATAGAGTGTAGCTAAATTTTTAGACCTAAATTTCAATTAGTACCAGAGCTGTAACCAATCAAAAAATCGAATTTTTTGAAAAAAATGACTTTTTGGCCATTTTTATCACTTAATAACTCAAAATCTAACAATTTTTTCTTATACACATTAAATTTGAAAAAGTTTATAAATTTCAAGAAGAATCTGTTGAAATATTTCATTTATATTAGTTTAACACATTGAATATAGTTATAATTAATAAAAACCTTTGTAGTAAAAAAAAGGGTTGTACGATCAAAAATATTTTATCCATCCAAGAATCTAATTCATCG
Source organism: Theocolax elegans (assembly GCA_026168455.1). Taxonomy (NCBI): domain Eukaryota; kingdom Metazoa; phylum Arthropoda; class Insecta; order Hymenoptera; family Cerocephalidae; genus Theocolax; species Theocolax elegans. The sequence continues at coordinate 64,359,334 of CM047431.1, read as the reverse complement.
ATGATTAATTACCTTCAAAATGATGCAAAGTTTGAGTGCGGCAGAGCATTTCAGACAAAGTTATGGTGTTTTTAGGCAAATTTCTTAAAAAAAAGAGTGCGAATGCATTTTATGAAAAAAACAGAGTAACCGTATACTTGCACTCAAACAACATGGCACTATTATTCTTCAATAATTCTAAAATATACTATTTAATGTTAGTTACTGATACTTTTCAATCTCTAAGCTGCTTACAAACACAAAATAGTAGGTATAAGCAGTTATACCTGTTATATAATTGTTATATATTTTACTGTGTGTATTATTCTTAGAGTGATACAACGATGTCTATTTTTCGACCATCCATGTCTTATTTTTTGCGTTTATACCTACGCGATTATATATACTTTTATCTCTCTCCTTCTTTTTTCTTATTGATATTATACCTATACTGATTTTTATAAACTATACCACGTGCATGTAAAAATGTACAGGATAATAATATTAGGTAATAATAAAAATAATAGAGTGTTTAATTTATAATATGTTTAAAATTTATTCATATTCTTACTTCGTTATATTATAATATTAAATACGCTCTAATTCAAAAAGGAATACTATATTTTCTATTTAATAAATATTTCTGTTGTTCATCTTTAATTATATTTTTTACTTGCTCTTCGGTTATAAATTTGTAAAAATCTTTTTCACCATAACGATCCCGCAAAAGTGCGCAATTATCGTAAATGGATGTTTTTTCCTTAGCATACTGGTATCCTTTGAATCGCCAAGCTGCTGCCAAGGTATTGTCAATGATTGAATTTTGTAAAATTTCACCCATAAACATCGATAAACTAAAAAGAAAAAAAGGTATAATTATAATTAAGTGAACATTAGTAAATTTCCTGAAAGTAATAAAAATTTTACTTACTATCCACTTAGAAATCCTTGCAATTTTGTCAATTTGTATTGATGAACATATACGTCCTTTCTCTTTACCATTTCGTTTGGTTTATAATCGTCCATTGGTTTATTGACAATTGTAACGCTGTTAAAAAATTCTTCTTTTGTTAACGTAAATGGTTCGGTTTTTAATATTTTTTTATTTGCCGCCACAATTAGACTTCCCCATGTGAAGAATCGTCGAACGCACGTACTTGGGTTGTTTCGCGTCGTCACACATTTATCTAACGCTTCCATGCACGTTATAATATCGTGAGGTAACTTACTTACTCTATCTATTTTGTTAAATATTTCCGACACGTTATTTTTTTGTTTAAAAAATATTTCGCTCCTTTTTAAGCGCGAGGCCGTAGATTGATACGCGTATTTGTTTACTGTCGTCGACTTATTTTCTTTATTTGAATCTGCTTCATATATAATTTCAATGTCATTATCTTTTATTTCCTCGGACTCCTTCTCCATATGTGTAATTG
>CM047431.1:64341838-64357819 GCA_026168455.1 Theocolax elegans | reverse complement strand
AATCTTTTGCGTATAGGAAAAATAGGCAAATCTATATTTTATTAACATGCATATATGTCAAAACATGAATAATGCTACTTGAATATTAATAAAAGGGAAATTTACATTTTATTTATTACCATACATATGCATGATTTTCCATCAACGTATAAGTCAAAAGCGTCTTATGTGTATGTACAAGTAATTGCAGTAATACATGCCTTTCGTAAGACGGTATTATGGACATACCATCAACGTTTCTAAAGCCAAGGAATCTATAGGCAGTTATGGCATACAAATAACCGAAATGCACATTGTCAACTGGTTATAGTACAAAATACGTATAATCGAATTACGTACAAAATCCGTAAACCAAACATACGTAACATTTATTATATATGTATGTATCGAAATATGGATTATAATAGATAATAGACAATGCGTATAAGTGAAATACGTTATTTTTAATTTTATTATTGAAAAAAATAGTCACACTATTTTATTATGATGCTATCGACATAAGTGGCGCCATCTACGATCACTTCGATTACGACTTGCATAGATGGCGCTCTTGATGATAGTTACCATTTTTTATATAACCAGCATTACCGGGACTCAGGGACCTTAGACCACATTCCTATAGAAAAATGCGATTTTCAAATTTTTCAAAACCCCGGCTCTATGAAAGTTAATTATAACTATATTCAATGTTTTGAACTAATATAAATTAAATATTTCAACGGATTCTTCTTGATATTTATAAACTTTATCAAATTTAATGTATATAAGAAAAAATTGTTAGATTTTGAGTTAGTAAGTGATAAAAATCGCCAAAAAGACATTTTTTTCAAAAAATTCGATTTTTTGATTGGCTACAGTTCTGGTACTAATTAAAGTTCAGTCCTGAAAATTTAGATACACTCTATTTAAGTAGTTTTTTACTGATTTCATACATTAAAACAAAATTCTATTTTTTAACTGGATCACTTCACATGGAATCCCCCATATATATAATACGTATCTAATATATATTAGAGAAGAGATATTTATCATACATAGAGTGGATTTATAGGAAAAAAAATTTATTGATATTGATGAACAAACCAAGTAGTTTTATGCTTGGATGGATCTTCTCCATCCTTCTTAGGCAATATCTTTAATTAAATGATAAATATTTATAACAGCATAATTTAGTACATACTATAAATTATGCATATTTCATTTATTTATCACATTTGAGGCTAGCACGACACTTTGTATATAATAAAAAACAAAAATATGAACTGCATGGTAGAAACCCATTCAACATGATCTTGTTTCGACAGTTTAGTAAATTTTTTTTTTTATTTGTTTTAATGAAATGTTAGGTTTTATATAAATAAATTAGACAAAGGTATAGAAAACCCCACGGAATAATTAAATAATTCGATTTACAAAAACACGAATTTGTAGGTGTATTGGTGTGTATATGACATTGTGTATTGAATTTTTTTATAGTATTTGAAACGCATATCATATAAAATTGGGACCAGCAATATTCTAAGATTGTTTCACCTTTATTTAGAGTTTATTTCGCTTCTACATCACATAATTGATTTCATTTGAAGATTATTTCTTAAATATATCAAAATATATTTCTTGATTATATTTCCAATTGATTTAACGAGTCAATCTGAGAATATTTTGCACAACGTTTCCAAAACATTTTGGGGTCGGACAATGTATAAGCATTTTTTAATATAAATGTAAAATTAGATTATCTATCTATATTATTAAAAAAATTTCGTCGCCGCCGCCGCCGCTGTTTCAGAAATTTCTGAAGAATTTCTGGCCTCCTAAGATAAGTCCCTGTAGCCTCACGTACATATAACATGACGTGTAATCACGTGATTATTACATGATCACACGTAACATTATATATGATAATTGAGTGATTTTCTGAATTCGTGGTACAGAGTGGTCGCGAAATAGAGAGTATGTTCCATTATATTCTACAACTATCTATATTATTAAAATCTATCTACATTATTATTAAAAAGATTTCGTCGCCGCCAATGCCGCCGATTTTCAGAAATTTTCTGAATTCGTGGTGGTCGCGAAATAGAGAATATCATGGTTCAGGGTGGTTTTTTCAATAATGTGTGGGTTACAGATAAGACTTATTAAAAAAACTCTATATTTTTGAAACAGCTGCGGTGGTGGCCGCTGTATTCGTTAATGTGGATGGTTGGATATGGGTGTGTGAGCATGTGCATGTGATACAGAGTTCAAATATACCCATCTTTTTTAATCATGTTTGTGATTATATACGCTGATATATATATATATATATGTATATATATATATATATATATATATATATACACATATCGAGCAGTAACTTTAAAGGGTTTTTTCATCAAAAAAATGGAAATTTGAAGACTTTTTGGAAGTTTGAAGAGCATCTTCAAAAATCCCCATCAAGCGATCGGAACTTTGAAGACCTCCTCAACATGATTACGTAACTTTGAAGACCTCCTCAAAACGGTTGCGGAACTTTGAGAGGATTCTTCAATTAATTAAAGAATTTTGTAGTATTCTCAATATTTGCATTATTTAAGGACTCTTTAACATTTAAATTGTGCCAAAAGAAATAAATAAATAAATAAATACTATCAAAAGTCTGTGGCAACTAAAATATGAAGTGTACGTAATATTTTAGTAGTATCTTTACGTATACCCAACACCCGATCGGAACTTTGAAGATTTCTTCAGTGCGATTGCGAAATTTTGACATCATCTACAACACAGTTGCAAATTATATAATTATATTGTTTACTTAATATTTACTACACTGCACTATAATTATTGTAGTAAAATTGTCACTAAGATTTAAGGGGATGCCGGAGCTATAGCCTCCATCAAAAGCCGCTCGATCTCGCGCTGTAGTCAGGTATCGATTTCTACGATAAACGTACTTAAAACATAAATTATAAATTTTGCAGCTACATAGAGCTGTTGAAAGATACTTTCCCCCCTAGCTATAACTAAAATTAAGGTAATTGTAATATTACTCTTGGCAGCAAATGTTTATTTTTTTAAAGAAATGTGAAATACGTAATAATATTACAATTACCTTAATTTTAGTTATAGCTAGGGGGGAAAGTATCTTTCAACAGCTCTATGTAGCTGCAAAATTTATAATTTATGTTTTAACTACGTTTATCGTAGAAATCGACACCTGACTACAGCGTCATTCGAAGCCGCGAGATCGAGCGGCTTCTGATGGAGGCTATAGCTCCGACATCCCCTTAAGATTTTTATTAATTTTATTTTCTCATACCCTGCTAGAAATCAGAAAATTAAAAATCGGCAAATAATAGGTTATTAACTAAATTAACATATTTTATAGCTACTTCTGCTAGGTTGTTACCACTGTTAAATGAAACGCTTTTTCCTCTTTAATTCGCCCATTTCTTAGATTCAAAACAGCTAATCATTACGATATGTTCATTTAAGTCCTTGTTTCAACCCATAAAAGATCGGATTATTTGATAAAATGGACACCGAAACTATACCTATTTCCTAGGTATTTAAATGACACTTTAAATAGATTTGGAAAATAAATTGGAAATATTGTAAATCTGAATGATACTTTAAAATTACTGGTTTAAATGCAGAATTAAGAGTAAATTAGTATTAGTATTCGAGTAAACGATCCAATTTGATTAAAAATTTGGAGTTTTAAGTACATGTATGGCCAGAAGGTGAAGTAAAAATATTTGGAGGTTACGGCAATCTATTAAATGGACGAAAGCAGTGGGAAAAAGCGTTTCATTTAACCTATTAACTGACTACTTTTAATTCCTAATTTTTAGTTCACATTTCCAGCAGGGTAAAGGTCTTATTAAATAGCTTTATATGACAAAAACTTACTTTTTCAGCTTTTAAAAACATCCCGACTAAAATAAACTAAACAACTGAAACTGCTGAACACTGCCAAACACCACAAAACCTTACTTATTATTGTTAAATCCAGCAGCTTCAGAAAAGCAGCAAGATAATTCAGTATTGAGAAGGGACAAGCAGTTTTCGCCAATGTTTCGGAAAGTTCATCCTCAATAAAAAATTTTCCCTGTAACCCTTTGAGGGGCACATTTTTGTGCTAGACTTGCAATGGGTACCAATGTGTTTCTATACGTTTTTGGAGTCGCTGATCACGAATTCGGTATCAGAATTTGAAAATTCAAAATGGTGGATCGAATATGGCGACTTTTTGGGTTAGAATCACGGTTTTTTGAGGAATTCATTTGGAAGAAGATATACGCGAGTTTTTAGGGTCGCTGATTATGAACCTGGTATTAAAATTTTTTAATCCAAAATAACGGATCCAATATGGCGACAAAATACCGCGATTCTAACCTAAAATAGTCGCTATATTGGATCATCCGTTTTGAATTTTCAAATTCTGATACCGGATTCGTTATCAGCGACTCCAAAAACTCTTTTATACAAATTTTCATAAGATTACCTTAAAAACTCTGCCCAAGGCCGAATTTATTCCAAAAAATTGAAAATTTTCCGTCTTTAATTGTTCATAAATAATTAAATAAATAAATTTTCAAATTTGCAATCAAAACATTACGAAGCCTAAGTGCTAATGATGGTGTAGAAATTTATTCCAGAGTGATTGAGCTAAAAACGGTCGCGATATGGATAAAAAACTGAAAAAAGTTTGGCGTATCATATATGATACGCTGCCCCTCAACGGGTTAAGGGAATATCGGACTCAAAAAATGATCGTTTTTAATATTTTATTACAAAAGAAGAACCTATTTTTGACGATTTCTTGACAAATTTCTGAACGAATAAATATATAAAATATCTGAATTCAGACACATGTCAATTTTTCGTATGAGATCATACTTTCGAGTCTGCTTGTATAAACCAGAGAAGCATAGCTATTTATAAAAAAATTATTACATTCCCTTTGCGCTACTCTACGCTGGAAACCGTCCTGATGAGCTAAGAACCTTTACTTAATTGGTGCGAAATACTGTTCGGCCTAATTTAAGATTGTCTGACTGATTTAGTTCAATGAAAAATTAAATTTTGAAGGCTTAGGTACGATACATGTTAATTTTTAGTATGAGATTATATTATCGAGTACGCTTGTATATCCGAGAGAAACCTAGCTGTTTCTAAAAAAAAGTATTACATTCCATTGGCGCTTCTACGCGCTAGATATCATCCGCATGAGCTAAGAATCTTTATTTAATTGGTGAGAAATGCTGTAAGGTTTTCTTTATTTCTAATATAAAATAATCAAACTCTTAAGAATATATCTGGGCATTTAATCAAGAATAATTCACATGCAATCTACTCAATAGTATATAATTTATTAACGTCACGATTATTACAAAGTATTAGATCTCGATTATAATCTTTATTGATATAGCAAATGACAACACTTAAAATCAATATTTTCTGATTGATATGATAAACACGCGCATACACATCTACATCTTACGTTGTAGCTACGAGAGAATTTTGATAACTTAGCTTTAAATAGTCTGCTCCCAATGATAGCTCGACTCGTCCCGTAGAGTTCGTGGAGGTACGCAGATCGAAACCCTTTTTTACTTTTCCACCAATAGTGTTGTCTTGGATCCAGAGTTTCGCCTTTCAATCTTCAGTATTGAGCAGGATCTCCTGGTGATTTCTTCGAAAAAGAACGGCCTTTCCAACGAACTGGGAACGAGTGAGAGCGAGGGACTCCCAATAATTGTATTTATATCGGGAGCACTAATAAGATTAGCGTAATCCCTTGTCTCGCGTTCATATTTCTAAGAATATGACGAAGAATCAGATTTAAATACTGATTTACGGCTATTTAAATTAACGGGCATTTAAATTACTAGAGATTTGACTAAATATCATAACAATGCACCGTTACAATGCTGTTTGGCCGATTCTTTGACTGTCTCATCGATTTAGTTCACTGAAAGATTAAATTTTGATGGCTTAGGTAAGACACATGTTAATTTTTGGTCTGAGATAATATATCCGAGTCTACTTGTATAAACCAGAGGACCGTAGCTATTTATAAAAAAAATTGTTACATTCCCTTTGCGCTTCTAAACGCTAGATGCCAGCCTAAGGAGCAAAGAAACTTTACTTAATTGGTGAGAAATACTGTTCGGCCTATTCTGATTCTATCCCATCAATTTAGTTCATTGAAAGATTAAATTTTGAAGGCTTAGGAAGACACATGTTAATTTGCTGGTATGAGATCATACATTGGAATCTGCATGTATAATCCAGAGAACCGTAGCTATTTATAAAAAAAATGTTATATTCCTTTTACGAGTCTCTACGCTAAATGCCACGCTAATGAGCCAAAACACTTTACTTAATTGGTGCGAAATACTGTTCGGCCTATTCTAAGACTGTCTCATCGATGTAGTACTCGATGGCTATGTAAATTCTAGAATACCTCTAATAAAACTTGTTTACATTTTTATTTACGTATAGTTTTCTGTCTTTGCGAAAAATAAAAAAATTTCTTAGAGAAAAGTCTGACAATTGTAATATATAATTTTTCTTTTAGCGGATTCATCCGAAACTAAGTCCTTAGGGTAGTATATGGTGGAAATACAACCAGGATTCCAGATTATCGGAAAAATTAGCTATTGCGAGGAAGGAATTTAAATAAGTAATGATCATGCGACAGATTTTTATTTACCAGGATTACGAGAATATTTTTAGTTTTTACAGAAGAACACAAATGTTGAGCAAACAACTTAAAACATTATTGGAATATGCGTTTCAGTAATAACTGCATGAAAATAAAAGCAACATTCCAGTGCTGTCGTTAATGTCGTTTTTGCTGCAGAACACAAATCAGTCATAAGAAAAATTATTATTGGAATATGCAATTTTCAGTGGTAATTTCATGTAGAAGGTAGGCCATAGTCCACTGTATCATACACGCTGTTTACTTATTTTTCAAGTATTATCATCTGTACGATGTTCGTAATAGCTCTACGAAGCTTGTATCCTTTTATGATAGTAAAATAGCTTACAGAGTCGCCGGGTCCAGAGTTTGAGTTGCAAGTAAAATTTTTATACCCAATGTGCATTTATAGTTATAATTGCATGTGAAATATAGGCGATAGTCTACTGCATGATCCACGTTGTTTAGATATTATTTTGAATATAATCAGTTGTCCGCTTTCCAGAACAGCTCTACAAAGCTTGTATCCATTTTTGTTTGTAAAATAGCTTAGAGCGTCGTTATGTCCAGTGTATGAGATACCTGATAAATAATTTTATTCTCTCTGATCATTCAGTAAGGTTATGATTACAATTGTGCAACTAGTTCTCAGCAGTGTGTATAATTTCTATGCTGCCAGGTGAAATTTATTTTTTAACCCTGAGCCAGTTTATTGTTCAACCTGGATTTCGAGCATTAATGTCGTTTTCGCTGCAGAACACAAATTTTCAGTCATAAGACAAATTATTATAGGAATATGCATTTACTGTGGTAAATTCATGTATAAGGTAGGCCATAATCCAAAGTATAATCCACGTTGTTTAGTTATTATTTGGTATATAATCAGTTGTCCGCTTTCCGGAACAGCTCTACAAAGCTTGTATCCATTTTTGTTTGGAAAATAGCTTAGAGCGTCGTTACGTCCAGTGTATGAGATACCTGAGAAATAATTTTATTCTTTCTGATCATTATGTAAGGCTATGATTACAATTATGCAACTAGTTCTTACCAGTATGTATAGTTTCTATTCTGCAGGTGATTTTTAATTTCTGACCCTGAGCCAGTTTATTGTATAACCTGGATTTCGTGGATTTATGTTGTTTTCGCGGCAGAACACAAATTTTCAGTCATAAGACAAATTATTATAGGAATATTCGTATACTGTGGTAATTTCATGTAGGCCATAGTCCACTGTATGATCCACGCTGTTTAGTTATTTTTTAATTATGTAAGTTTTTTAATTTTAGTGTAAAGTATAAAAGTAAGACATACATATAAACAAATGTTTTTTTACAGTATACTGCAATATTATCAAATGGCAAATTATATTTGCAAACTATTCTCCGATTATACATGTGTGATATAAATACACTGTTATAAATACAAAAAATTAAAGTATTAGCACATATGTACTAACTCTGCACTTTGCGTACACTTTGTTTGCACTATATTACTGTATTTGTACTTTATGGTAACATGTACTGTACGTACATTTTATATAGTACCGTGTACTGTACATACACTTTATGGTAACGTGAATTGTCCATACACTTTATGGTGTGTGAAGTGTATGTACACTTTATGAAACGTGTACTGTACGTACACTTTATATGGTACCGTGTACTGTACATACACTTTATGGTAACGTGTACTGTACGTACACTTTATGATAGCGTGTACTAGACGTACACTTTATTGTTACGTGTACTACACGTATACTTTATGATAACGAAATGTCAGTCGGTATTGTCCTTTTCAATTTACACTTTGATTTGCATTGCAATTTAATTGAAATTTTTTATTTATAATAGATTATAACTAAAGTTTAATTTTCATTGCCATCGTTTTAACACATATGTACTTTATATAGTTTAAAATGGAGTTTCAATTGTTAAAGTTTTCCATATCTTCTAATATTAATAAACTATTTATTTCCCCACAATGTCCACAATTATCTCAACTAATTAGTATGTTTAATTCAATGTTTTGACCAATATTAAATTAAGTACTGAGTAAAACAGTTATTGATGACCCACAATAAAATCTACTTCGAGGGAGGCCGTTGAGTACAATTGCAAATATGTTTTATTTATCCTGAATATATATACAGATTACAAAATTTAGATTTATTATGATGCAGTAGAATAACTGACAATATATAATACATGGTAATATCATAACCTAACACAACTTAATATAAGTGCAACTTGAAATCGTAGTCCGTTTGCCGAGTGTAGAAAGTGCGTGTGATCGTCGAGCCGAACTGTGCACGCCCCTCTAGAGGGAACCGTCGTCTGCTAGTTTCTAACAATCTTAATCGAGATATGACTATTCGTGCAAAATTGTTTACTATATACATTTTGTAACGGTCACGCTGGGGACTAGATCAATAAAAATAGTAATAATTTATTACTATAATATTATAATATTATAATAGATAAAGGGGTTTGGGCGCCAGCCGCGTATAATCGCGGCGAATTAACAATACGATTGCTCGGCTGCGTACGAGCTGCGACGGTTTGCTGCGCGGGAAAAGGTTGAGAAGGGAGAGATATGGGAAGCACATTTACCAAAGACCTAATGAATGCAGTTCACCTGCTGCAAAGCAATTTTGTCCGTATAAAGATCGTCTCCTGAGTTGCCGCTCGAAATGCTGCTTTCCTCACACACACACGCACAAGCTAATGTTGTCAATGAGTCGCGAAGGAGTACCGAAGAGCTCTCTCGAGTTTCCGCTAGTTCGCTGTTTCGCTGGTCGGGCCGACGTGCGCGCGCAGCTTCTCGCATGTCGTCCGTCGGCCGCCGTCGTCTGCGCGCATCATACAGTGAGTGCTTTCAACTGTGCGACGTATACGATGCATACGACGAAGACAGCTTCCCCTGTTGGCTGCTTTTTTGATTCGAGGTGAACGAAGTTTCTGGTGATGCTGTGCTCGAGGTAACAATTATATATCGTTCCGTATTATCTTGCTTATCGGATAATTAGTTCCTATTTGTTACAGGTTTACGGGACGGCCGATATCGGATCTTCGCTCTCTATCGCTCTCACGGCGCGCTAATTAAGACGACGCCTAATTAACTAATTATTACAGCGGTTGGGGTATTCTATGCTGCTGTTCGGTGCTGCTGGGAGTTCCATTTTGGTCTTTGTTGTTGCTGAAGGTTTGCTGCTAGATGATTCTACTGATCCTGGAGGCAGTACGATGTTATGAAATGCCTCTCCTGATCATTGATGTACCTTCCTAGAGAGATACGATGTGAGACCAGGTTCATCGTATGCCAGTCATCATCTTGCTGTGCTGCTTGTGTGCTAGCGGGGTTAGTGTTGGATTCATGGGATTGCTGGGGTACATCTAGGTATGTTTTAGCGTAGGTAAAATATGTGCACAGTATTGTGAGGGTAGGTATAATAGTTTAGGTTGAAACTCACTACGCATTTTCATAAATATAAATCATTATTAAATGTTTAAAAATTTATGAAAAATTAAAGTTTTTTAATAAACCGATTATTAATTTCGTATACCCAGATAAATAGCTGTAGGTCGTTGTTATCCGTTTACCGAGTGTAGGAAGTGAGTGTGCTCGTCGAGTCGAGCTGTGCGAGCATCTTCTAGAGAGAACCGTCATGTGAGAGTCTAACAGGCTCGGAGCAAAACCACTTATTTATAATTTCTTTATAATGTTGCATATTGTGGTACACTCCATGAATTTGGTCATTTTTTTAAACTTCATGTAATTTGCAGAAAAAAAGAACTTTTATGTACTTACATTGAATCAGTCAATTTAGAGTTAGAAAAGGTTAACAGTTAAGAAAAAAAATGAACAAATTACCAATGAACAAACTGAACATAATGAACAAATATATAGTTAAATTATAATTATAGTTTGTATTTAAAACGTAATGTATTTAAATACATTTAAAGTAAGAAGCCCAAGTGCCTTACGAAATACGTAATGTTGGCGACTTGTACATTTGCGAACAAGCGATAGACTCCGCTAGGAGGTACGTGCATAGATAAACTCTAATTTTGTATTTGTTACACACTTAAAATATATATTAATAATATGAATCTACCCCGTTCTCAAGCTGTCAATAATTTAAATATTTGTTATTAAACAAATATTGCACCCAACATTGTGTGTCGGCATAATACAATGTATTTGAAATTATAGGAGGTGCGACCTGCAGACGGCCCGTCTTAAATGCTTAAACTATATACATACATGTATAAACTATGTACAATTATCTGAGAATGTTAAAATTTCCCTGCACGAAATATTCATAAAACCATTATTTATATATGTATAGGCAATTCTTTGTCATATCGAGATCGAGATAAAATATTTTTGGGTTTCTGTAACATTTGAAAATGCCTTTTCCTACATGTTTTGGATATAGTGGTCTAATTTTTTAATTACCAAACTCGGTAATTTGTTCATTTTTTTCTTAACTGTTAACCTTTTCTAACTCAAAATTGACTGATTCAATGTAAGTACATAAAAGTTCTTTTTTTCTGCAAATTACATGAAGTTTAAAAAAATGACCAAATTCATGGAGTGTACCACAATATGCAACATTATAAAGAAATTATAAATAAGTGGTTTTGCTCCGAGCCTGTTAGACTCTCACATGACGGTTCTCTCTAGAAGATGCTCGCACAGCTCGACTCGACGAGCACACTCAATTCCTACACTCGGTAAACGGATAACAACGACCTACAGCTATTTATCTGGGTATACGAAATTAATAATCGGTTTATTAAAAAACTTTAATTTTTCATAGATTTTTAAACATTTAATAATGATTTATATTTATGAAAATGCGTAATCATATATAAATTGTGATAAGGTACTTTGTACTTGTCAATGTGTTAAGCGAGTGAGTTTCAACCTAAACTATCATACCTACCCTCGCAATACTGTGCACATATTTCACCTACACTAAAACATACCTAAATGTACCCCAGCAATCCCATGAATCCAACACTAACCCCGCTAGCACACAAGCAGCACAGCAAGATGATGACAGGCATACGATGAACCTGGTCTCACATCGTATCTCTCTAGGAAGGTACATCAATGATCAGGAGAGGCATCTCATAACATCGTACTGCCTACAGGATCAGTAGAATCATCTAGCAGCAAACCTTCAGCAACAACAAAGACCAATATGGAACTCCCATCAGCACCGAACAGCAGCATAGAATATTTCCCAACCGCTGTAATAATTAGTTAATTAGGCGTTGTCTTAATTAGAGGGACACAAGGAATCATGTAGCTGTATAAACGTACTGGCAGTTACATGTAAGGAAAGGATTGGCAGGTGGGGTTATGTAATCATAACATTACCATAACCCTCAAATACTAGATATTCTAATACAATAAAAACTCCCTCAGGAGTTAGTTATTACCTTTAGAAGCAGCATGTAATCCTCGCATCAATTGTACAATCACGATACTCTGCAGCAGCTGGCCCGACGCGTAACAGCTGATCGAGCGCCGTGAGAGCGATAGAGAGCGAAGATCCGATATCGGCCGTCCCGTAAACCTGTAACAAATAGGAACTAATTATCCAATAAGCAAGATAATACGGAACGATATATAATTGTTACCTCGAGCACAGCATCACCAGAAACTGCGTTCACCTCGAATAAAAAAAGCAGCCAACAAGGGAAGCTGTCTTCGTCGTATGCATCGTATACGTCGCACAGTTGAAAGCAGGGATGCAAATAATTAATTAAAATGATTAATTAATTAAAGAATAATTAATAGTTAAAATTCTAATTATCAATTATAAAAAGGTAGAATTAATAATTAAAGTTTAATTATTAATTCTATCTATACATAATTAAAATTGTAATTATTAATTATTATTAGATAATTAAAAATTTTTACATACAGAAAGATGTATATAGTTAAATACACAGTCATCAAAAGGCGCGATAGCGCCTGAGTATGATGCAAATCGTTCAGAAACGCTACGCATTATTACATTATTTACTGGTACAGTTTCTCTGGGCACGACGAATTATACGGCACGACGAAGCAGACGATGTCGAAGCCGCGCATCGAGCATTCGAGTGTGAGCAACAATGTCGCCATCTACACGTCACCATAATAAATAGCGTTCTTATACAGATATACATTATTAAACGAAACAATAGAATTTTTCAAATTTTGAAATAAACAAACTAGCAATATAATTTTTTGTTCAGTTTTCGACGTTTTTAAAACAAAGCACAATTTACCCAAAATAAATTATAAAAAAATGAATAAATCCATGTTTCCGACTTTTATTACAATTCGCACATTTAATGCTTGACCAATAAATAGTTGTTTTACGAACGTTCACAAAGTAACAAAGTTTCAGTACATTACGTGGTTTTTCACTCAAATGTTAAAAAAGTCAAGACGTTGTCAAAAAATTTTAGACGTCCATTAAAAATAAACAAATAGTATTATTATATGATTAAATTAAATCGATCTTTTATTCAGTTTTCTTTGCAATCAATTGTATTTATATTTCATGTTTTTAAAACAATTGGAGATTGGTTATTATTGTTTCATATTGTCAAGGTAAGTAACGGTTTTAGATTACTAATTGTATAGGCAATTTGTTTACTAATGATTTGATTAATAATGGTCAGGACGAAAATAGTAGATTACGATACAAGCGCGCGAAACAAATGGTACACGCACGAGTGAAGTTTGACGCCCGAGCGGAGCGAGGGCGACAAATATGACGAGTGTGTGGATCACCTGTTCCGTGTACGTGTATCGTATACTATTTTTTAACACTCCGTGCGCGAAACACGGTTTCTCGTGCTTGTTTTGCGTGTGCGAAATATGAGATTTTTTAACCGTGTGCGAAACATGACCGCCAATTGTTTTGCGAACTTCAGGTCGACGTTTGAATTGTAGGTCTTAAGGTTATCTGGACAGAGATTTTCCGAATCAACACAGTATCGATAATATTAACTAAAATTTTAAATTGTTGAAAAGAAATGAGCTCAGAAAGTGATTCGGAAGAAGCTTATGACGATTCAGTACCGACAGATATGGCTGATCAAGCAATAGTATATTATGACACTGTTGTGGGAGATGGTTTTCTACCTTTCTCGCGAGGTTGTTCGCACGAGCGAGCGAGTGAGAACATCGAGAAAGGTAAAAAAACATCTTCCACAATAGTTTCATACGATATTATATAACATTAGAACCTCAAAATCTGAAATGAAAGTGGGATTTTGAGGTTAAAATGTTATAAATAATATTTTTAATAATTATAGTTCTTTACACAGATATATCGTATATAGTTATCGTATATACTCGCTACGCTCGGGTGACAATTAGACGAGTAAACGAAAAAAAAGTAAATGTAGAACTATGTATAATAAAAAGAATATGTATATAAGATATTATATGCAACTATATACGATATATATGTGTAAAGAACTATAATTATTAAAAATATTATTTGCTTGATCAGCCATATCTGTCGGTACTGAATCGTCATAAGCTTCTTCCAAATCACTTTCTGAGCTCATTTCTTTTCAACAATTTAAAATTTTAGTTAATATTATCGATACTTTGTTGATTCGGAAAATCTCTGTCCAGATAACCTTAAGACCTACAATTCAAACGTCGTCCTGAAGTTCGCAAAACAATTGGCGGTCATGTTTCGCACGCGGTTAAAAATCTCATGTTTCACACACGCAAAACAAGCACGAGAAACCATGTTTCGCGCACGGAGTGGTAAAAATATATTGCAATAATACAGTGAATTCATGGTGAACGCAGGACGATCGCATACCATGGTAAAATTTAAGAAGTATTTATCACACAAATTACACAAATTCTTGGTTAATTTTACTGCGAATTCTCAGAAAATTTTACTAGGCAATGCGAGCGTCTCGCTTTTACGATGCATTTTTTGAAATTTTTCCATTACCTTTTCCATTCGTATAGAAAAGACCAAATACGTGCATTTGTGCAATCAATTTTTTTTTATAATATAATTTTTTTCACAAATAATTGATAATTTATTTATATGAATATTATTAGCGCCATATAATAACCTAGTGTTATAATGTATTAGTTACTATAATAGCAGGATCTATGCTAAAAAATGAAAACGTAATTAACTTATTTTTATTTTTGCATTGATTAATTCGATTAATTAGTATGTTAACTGTCGTATTTAAAAATAATCACAATGTAGAAACATTGATTCAGTAATTAAATTCTAGGTTTGTTTGTGCTATAGTGTATTAAAAAAAGCTGATTTAGCCCTTAGTGCATACCATATTTTTTTCGACTAATATATATAGTATAAAACTGTGCATATAATATACATTGACAGTATGAACATTTTTCTTTAGTAAACAATGCACTCCACAAGAAGTATGTTATGTGATGAAGGTGCGATTGACAATAGCAATGCAAATTCACTAACAGAGATACAAAAAGAGTTGTTAAAACAATGCAAAAAGTACAGCTGGTTAGATGGAAAATTTTTTGAAGTTGACGTTGAAAAATTGCAAAATACTCATATAATTGCGACATGTAAAACATGCAATAATTGCGTTAAAGGGGAGATGACCATATCTTCAAATTTTACGAACCATTTAAAGGTATTTAAAACGCGGTGGCTCATGGGCAGAGCTCCCGACTCTCACACCGAGGGTCGTGGGTTCGATCACAGACGTGTACCTCTGAAAATTTTTTCATGTGCATTTTTTGAACACCGCGACTCAGTGGCTCGGCGTGTCACTATAATGTGACGCCAGTTCAGGTGCGCGTGCGTTTCGTGCACTTGTAAGTGCATGAGAGGCACGGGCATCTGGACTATAGGGAACGTTATGGACGCGAAGATGTAAAGAAGATCGCGGTGGTTCCATCGGGAGGATAGGAAACTGTAATTATTAGACTAATTACAGTGACCGATGATATCTTCCGATGGACACAAGCACCACTGTTTTAACTACATGTGCTTTGTTTACAGATACACCGTTCACCTCCGTCGCTGATTAGCCCTGGCAGCATAAATAGAGCGACGTTAAATAACAACAAAAAAACAAAAAAAAAAGGTATTTAAAATATAAATAATAATTTTTTTATTTTAGTTTTTAAACTATAGAATTAAGTTGCCACCCTATGTACAGATAAATTAATTATATCTCTATAGGTTTTTACTGCATTTTTGTAATGTTTTGTAAATATTGTTGGCCTAATAAATAAATAAATAAATA
>CM047431.1:64280086-64341738 GCA_026168455.1 Theocolax elegans | reverse complement strand
ACGGCACTGCCTAGTTATACTCCCTAGGCGGTGCTCCGAGAGTGCGCGGTGGATTCAAATCAGTGAACCCCGCGCACGACCTACCGTTGCGATGTCCGTTAACAACCGCGAGATCACTTGCCGATCTCGCGTCTTTGTACAGCTAAAGCGTCGTGAGCTGAAAAGGACCGCGAATAAAAGGGATAAATTCGCGGTAAGTTTACCTCGGCCGCTCCTGATTGAGCTTGGTCCCGAGGATTTTTAAACAACACTATGTAATTTGAGTTTAAGCTGACGTCGCGTTGACCCTGTCCTTGATGAAAAATATTTTGAGTTATAAAAAACACTTATATTTTTATGATGACATCCTTTGGTAAATAAATCGACTATAACACTGTTTGACGATTCACGCATCAAGTCGTCGATTATAATTAATTTTTTCAAATGTGGATCGTTTGAATAATCTTCGGGTCTCGGTAGACCCTCGCGAAATTCAACACACGAAAACTCTTGACTTTTGTAACCGTCCTTGCCACTCTCCGTAATAAAAAATAATCCTATCGAAAACAACGTCGGTCATTTGAGTACGAAACTTTATGAATTTTCGAACCCACAACCGATTTACCCACAACTCGTAGGACCGGAAATCGTACAAGTCCACGGATGACGCCAACGCGTATCCATTTTGTGATAAGGTCGTTCCGCGTTCGGCGGCGGCGGCGGTCAACGCACTGCTAGAGTTTTAGTGTCGTTTTATTTAATTAGCTAAACGCGGAATAAAAAGCATATTTAGCGGACGCTGCGCAATGTTAATTTTACAGCGTTGCGCAGACCAGCTGACCCAGCGACGTACGCGGGAAAACCTTGCTTGTACGCGGACGCTAAAAAAAGCTTGTTTGAACGCGCACGCGGAAAAACCTTTTTTGAACGCGTTCGCTTAGAATAGCTGATTTATGAGCGCGGGTGAGCGGACGAGGTACTATTTCACTAAAACTATTATTATGTAACGCCATCTGTTCAAAAATCACAACCATTAAGCGTATAATTTATCGATTTTTCCTTTTTTTGAATCCAATATTCTCCCACGATAGGATGACTGCGATTTAACAAATTAACAAAGGAAGGCGTAGTTTTTATTACGAGGTATTGTTGACTCATCTACAAAGGAAGATGCGTTGTCCTTTTTCCTTTTTTACAGAAAGAAATGTAATAAAAATTTTGACTACTTTTCTATTGTACGTTTTCTAAATTTATATCTGTTTGTCAATTTATTAGTTTGTCAATGTATTAGTTTTTCAAATATTTAAAAATAGAATTCCGCGAAGACAAGGTGTCCAAGAAGAATACATGAAAAAATCTTTTGAGTACACGTAACGTATAAAATTTAATTTACGAGATTGAGTAAAAGCTTGAGCATACGATTGTTAAACTTTTTTTAAATAACAATATTCAAATATTAGATTCCCACACTTTTAGAGAATGACATCTGTTCAAAGATTATCGTTAAATGAATTATTTATAGAATTTTCTTTATACTCTCAAAATTATTCCACGACTCTATAAAAATTTATGTAATTCTTAAAATTTTAAAAATTTACAAAAGAAGTTTTTATTTATTACGCGTATTGTTCATTTACCGACAAACGTAGACGCGTAAACTTTCTTTATAGTAAGAAATAAATAATCTTTACGACTTTTTATTGTATATTTTTAAATTTATGACGTTTCATCCGTTTCTTACTTTGTCAACTACACAAAAACGTACACGGAATAAAATCTATTCAAACTTTTCTTGCGATATTGCGAGAAAAAATAATTTTTTACGTATACGCACCTTCCCACGATATCCTCCCTTACAACTTACCCTCGATTTTCCTTGGAGGTGGTACCTAAGTAACGCTGCAACCTCACCATTGGCCAAAATTTTTTCCTATTTTATTTTACTCCCTCTGCTAATTTTTCCACCTCTACTCGTCGTCGACTTAAATATCGAAACTTTGTGTAGGGAGAGTCAGTCATTTTTTAAAACTACAGCTAAAATAGAATTTTGGCAAAATGTCGAGTAACTGTAGGATACACGTTTTGAGAGATTTAAAACATCGCGACATGAGAAGAATAATTAATTCGAAACAAAGTGTAAGAGTGTCAACGTTTCATACCCCTTCGTCTTTCTACGTACAAATAATCGACGAAGACGAAGCGTACAGTGCTCAACAGAAGGAAATCAACGAGTATTACGAAGTAGTACCGAAATACATTCACACCGAAAAAATTGTGTCTGAAAATAATCAAGAAAGAGTAGTCATTGTACCTGTGACTAGTAAATTAAATTATGCAGACCTTTATGTAAGTATACAAAGAAATTTAAACAATGACAATGAAAATTAGTTTAATAATTAAATAATTTATTAATATTATTTTTTCAGCCAAGTCAGTTTATTGCTATAAAGGTAAACGGTGAATGGGGACGATGTATCACGGATGACGTCATCGAACGTTGCAGATCGGTAGACACTGGAGATAGTATCGAGCTTACCCAAGACGTAATAGAAAATGGGATCTATGACTTGGACGATCGTTTCATGCTGCTACCCTCGAGAGTCATACTATGCGGACTTTCAAACATATTACCAAAAACTGATAAACCGCATCGATGGACCGTCAAAGCTTGTAAAATTATGAAGGACGTAATGACTGATCGAAAGTTAACCGCAATTTTTCAGCATAAAGGACTATTTCACGACTCTGCGTATACTTGCTTAACGTGTCAAGATAACGATAATACCGAGATACATTTAGGTTGGTTACTCGTAGCGTTAGATTTAGCGATATTCGATGCAAGCGGAATTCATCATCCACTCTGGCCAACCGATACACCTTGTTAATATTAAAAATAAAAACTCTTACCTTGGAAATGTTATATTATTGTTATTAGAATTTAAAATTTGATAATAAATATATGTTTGAAATATAATTGATTGTACGTTTATTTAAATACCTGAAAATAAAAATAAAAGGATAAGGAACAGAATAGGGGAAAAAAAGTAAATTGCAAATGTTTAATTTTTAAAATAAATATTTAATTATCATTAACGTTATATTTATATACATATATACATAGAGTTATAATTGAACGCAGGACAATTATATATGACCGAACGGAAGAGACAAAGTATTTGAAACAAATCTTCGTTTTTTCAAAACGACGCTACAAGTTTTTGTTTCTTCGCGAGTGATAACTTCGTGGAATCGGGTCCTTGCAATCGAATTGAACTGCAATTGTATTTTATTTTTATCGTCATCGTTTCTATTATTAATAAGATTTACGATACTGTCAAAATTAATCTTTTTGAATTTTCATAATTTAATTTTATTCCTTTAATTTTACAAATTTCAAATGTTTCATTTTTACTATTTCTTACCTTGAAAGCATAAAATTTTGGACCTCCTGAAACAAATTTTTCAATATATGAACCTTACCGTAAATTTCCAATTCGCAGGTTAATTCGCCTAGCATGGACCCTACCTTTGGTTCGTACGTATCACTCGGTTTACTTGTAAAAATAATTGAGTCGGTGCCGTAGTAAAGTACGCGTCTATCTAGTTTTTCTAAATACGAGTACAATAACAAACGAGCCTGTGCTGTAGTGTAGGCGGCGATCGCTACGTTACTACCCCCCGACTCAGTTTCTGTTTCTTTAATGTATTCTATAGAGACATAGAGTACCTCGTCGTTCGCTATAACGATTTGTTTCACATTTATCTCGCGGTCTGAAAAAAGTTTGAGCAAGCTTTGATAATCTTTGACGATTTCCGTTCTCGTCAGATTATCGCGTTGCCCAAACTTTCCCCAGAATGAATTTAAACATAATTTAGCTACCGAGCGTAAACCAGGGTTTTTTTAAATTAATTTCGGATCTAAATTTATACCCTCTTTATTTTTATACTCTTCTATAAATTGTTTTTCTTTTATGTCGTCTGTACATTCACTGGGATACCCACTGGCCTCTTGCTTTAATTTTAAAAAAGTATTAATATATTCGTTAAAAAGACCGTCTGTATTGGCTGTATATTGACAAACACTATACTGCCAAATCGCGTGAATTTTTATTAATTTATAGCCGCGTTCTAAACTTTTTTTTATTTCATCAGACACCCATGTACCGGTAAAAATACGTTCTTCTTCCCGGTCGTGCGTACACTCTTGCTCATTTAGCATTTCTGTACATGTACGACACAATGGAAAAAGTAATCTTTCGTGCATTTTTACCGGTAACACGGGATGAAATAAATTTCGCGGAGGTAAAATGTCGCATTTTACTAAACCTTCGACATTATTGAAATTTTTAAAATCGGTACCTGCTAGTTCGTTACAATTTTGACCAATATAAATTTTTGGATGACCTAGCGGGTATTTTCCGTACTTGTTAATGTACGGATACAGCGAACATACGTCTAAATATTTAATTTTTTCGCTGTCTTTCGTCTCGTACATAATTACGGTATTACCTGTACGACCACCGTAAAACGCATCCCTCGGTTCTATTTTAATCCCTTTTAAAAGAGGATGTGATTTTAAAAAGTTATTTAAATCGGTATTATCTGATAAATATTCTTTGAAATCACACCCCCACATTTCTATTACAATATATCCGAAGCTTTCAATGTTTTTAGTTTTTAAAACGGTTTTTTCGTAACGACTGTTAAAAGTCGAACCGTCTGTTAAAATTTTATCACGATTCGACGAAAAACAGCGAGGACACCCGTGGTAAAAACAACCGTGATATTCATAAACGGTACCCTTATGGTTTACGCTCGGTAAAAAACCATCAACTCGGAAACCTTCGGTTAAAATATATTCTCGAGCGCGTGCGGCGTGTATAATTTCGCGACCGATTTTTTTTTCTTCCCACAGAAGCCACGAAATAGCTTCTTGTGAATTTTATCCCGTTTGCGCATAGCCAGTTGACAGTATTATACCTATTGTATCTTTTTTTAAAAAATTTTTACGGTATAATATCGAACAGGCTGAAGCTATCGTTACAGCTTCTTCAAATGGGCAAACATTATATTTTTTAAATATTTCGCGAAAATTTATACACGCCTCTCGCAATATATTTACATCGTCTATACAATATTTTATTATTTCGTTGCGTAAATTATATACATTATTTTTTAAATTAATATTGAATTTTGTTGGTCTTGCTGAGCTAACGACTAACGACTCTAAGAACTCCAAGTTGCTCGCTCGAAAAGGCACGACAATTCGCCGCGTATCAATCCCGAGGACAACATTATGAAAGGCCACAAGCCGCCAGACATAAACCAAATGTCTATGTGTTTCGTCTTGGGACCGTCTGCCAGAACTCATCAGTGGGGCGCAGACGGTCGTATTGAATTCAATATTAATTTAAAAACTTTTGCCTGGGCGAGAAAAAAATATATTTTTAATAATAACAGGACTTTGGTTTAAGATTATGTCCATAGTACATACTCTGATGTTAGGGGGCACTTTTCCATCCACAATCAGATTTTCCATCTTATGTGTACTTATATAGGCTCCGTTCATTCGTTCTTACGATACCAAAATTTTAAGTTTATCATTATTTTGATTCAATAATACTGTCTTGTGTGTCTGGGGCAGGGACCGTCTGCGCCCCACTGATGAGTTCTGGCAGACGGTCCCAAGACGAAACACATAGACTTAAAATTTCTTTCTTTCTTATTAAAATATTTTCAATTTTATTACTTAGTATTTATTTGCTTCTTCTTTTGGTTTATGTCTGGCGGCTTGTGGCCTTCATAATGTTGTCCTCGGGATTGATACGCGGCGAATTGTCGTGCCTTTTCGAGCGAGCAACTTGGAGTTCTTAGAGTCGTTAGTCGTTAGCTCAGCAAGACCAACAAAATTCAATATTAATTTAAAAACTTTTGCCTGGGCGAGAAAAAATTATATTTTTAATATATACATTATTTTTGTCAATACTATTGTACCAATTATAGAAGGTTTGTCGATCTTCGTTCGACATCGTTTCGGGAGAAAAATATTTATCATCCGGAATCGAGCCTACACAATTTATATTTTCTTTTGTATTAAAAAGATGTGGAAAGTAGCCTTTATTTACATCAACTGAAAGCCCAAATGCTTTGGGTAAATTTGCCAATTTCATTGGCATGTAATTGATACTATCAATAAATTTTGTATTTTTTAATTGCAATTTTATAATATTTCGACCGTTCATAATAACGGTTGGCGAAACATTTTCATTCAAATAAATTTTAGAAAAATCGATTAAATATTTTAAAATAAATTGAGAATCGAAAGCCCGTGCGTTATGCGCAATACAAATAATATCATTAAAATTCGTTTTTCTTCGAATGACTAAATTTAAGAAATCACGTATCGAATTATCACCTTCGAATACGTGTTGACGAACACCGCAAAACGAACACAAATTTTTCAAATCGGTTTTTTTACAATCGTCGCAACATAATTGTGCGACACATAAATTAACACTATGTTTCAAAGATTTTTCTCCGTAAATTTCATCTTGACGGGTCTCAAAATCATAAAAAATAAATTGAGTAGTCGGATGATAATTATTTTTCCTCCTTACACGCGTTTCTTGAATTGGTTCAATATTACATAATTTATTTATAGAATGTCTCGAACGACATCTACTACAATATTTTTCACCGCAAATGTGTAATTCTTTTCTTAAATCTACAATAAGGTTACATGTAGAACAATATTTTAAACTATCGCATACGCTTTTTACAGTTTTTTTTGATGCTTTGCAGCTTATCGAGCCGGGTCGCTTGTGCATTTGAAAACACGCGTCATTATAAAATA
This sequence comes from Theocolax elegans, assembly GCA_026168455.1. NCBI lineage: Eukaryota > Metazoa > Arthropoda > Insecta > Hymenoptera > Cerocephalidae > Theocolax > Theocolax elegans. The sequence continues at coordinate 64,334,906 of CM047431.1, read as the reverse complement.
CGCGCTTACAATCAATGCACGAAATTTCGTTTAATTTTTCACAATTTGAATCATTTAAACATTGAGTGCATTGTTTCGTACACTTGTGAGACAGAACGTTTTTGTATGCTACATTGCAATTTATGCAATATCGAAATTTTGACACGATACCTAATATATTTAAGATTAAATCAAAATGTTTATTATTAAAATTATACAATAAATAAATTGTTTTAATATTTATACTTTCGTCAGAAAAATACGATGTTCCGTCAAAAATCGGTTTTGCGCCTTTTCCAAAATTATTTTCTTCAAAAATTATTAATTTTATATTTTTTTCAAGAAAATAATTTTGAAATAACCTAAATTCATCAGGACCACATCCGTTTTCTGAAACTTTTATTTTCGCAAGAGTGCACAAGTTTCGTGCACACTCTGTTTGTCGAAAACGCATGTGGTGAGAAATAGCCTTCCATTCGCTTCGCCATTCGGGAGTGTCTACTTTCCTCGAGTAGACTTCACCGCAAGCAAGAGCGCGGGGTAGACATAAATTATCTTTATTTTTTATTCTGAGAATTGATTTTTTATGAAAATCAACCTCTTTGTTCTCAACACCCGAATTTCCCTTTCCGACGGGCATTTCAACGTAAACAACACTGATATTCAACGATTCATCAATTGAAAAATCGGTATTGCTTTGACAGACCTTGCCAAACAATTCCCATATTTCTTTTGATCGAAAATCTTGTACGCGTGTAAAACGCGACCCGGCACTTCCTAACGCAAATTTGTCGGAACTTAAAGTTATTCCGATCATATCACTGTTCGAGCGATCTTTTAATATATAACGAGTTATTTCATGAAACGCGTCTTCGACATATTTAACAGGATTTTCGTTTCCTGCATAATCTGTAATCTTAAATTTTATCTCGCGACCTAATGTACGAAAACGGGGCACGTATCGTTCGCTATTTGCCTAAAGATGTACACGTTGAAATTCAGCGGTACGGCCTCCACCTATTTGTTTTTCACACGAAGACGCTAAATAAAAATATAATATTATTATTACTATATAATTCGCTTACTAATTTTATAAAAATTTAAAAGTTATTATTTTAATTATTTTTCAACGCGATGCCGTAAAGAATCGAATGCTCGTAAAATTGAATCGGCTGTTGGCGGATATAAGTGAGGGGACAGCTCGTACTTCTCGCTTATCCATACCCCGACTCGCCAAGCCGTCGACAGATATTCTCGATTGTCGAAAAACAATCGTCTTCGAGCTTAAATATATATTATTAAATTAATATTACTTTTAAACCTATATATGTTTACAATTATAGAATTATTTTAACACGTTTTATTATTTTCATTATTTTAATTTTTAATTTTCAATACAGATTATTGTAGTGTTGTATTGAACAAAAAGTGTTAAAATATTTCTATATCTATTGTAAAAAGTAATAAAGTGTTACTCACCGATTTGCGATATCTGACCTAATGCGTAATCATTTAACGCATATTCTGATACTTTAGGAGTTTTGCAACATATCCATCCAGATCCAAGTGGCCTCTCGTCGCGACCCGATATCCTCCTTTTACGACTACAATTTGGGGCTGCTTGGACAACATAGTCGTCATCTTCATCGTCCGAGAGATTTTCATTTCGGCTGGACATTTGAATTTCCATCCTCTCGATAGCTTGTTTGGAATTTCGCGCAAGCTTTTTGTCGATGCAAGCAGCCTCGCGCTCGAGTTCACTTAGCGTACTCTGCCCTCGACTACGTATCTCCGCGATACGTTCTGCTTGACGAATGGTTGGTTCGGGTATTTCTCTCTGAACCGCTATGTCGCCTAACTGCCGACGTAATCGAGGAATACAGCTGTCCTCCGTATCCGTTATAATTTCTAAAATTTATTGAAGATAAATAATTAAAAAATTGTATAATTATTATTTGTATTTATATTTTTAAAACCGAAATAACTACCTAATCTTTCGTAATGTTTAAAAAATTCGTCCAATAACATATGGTTTCTAAGACCGCGAGAAATTAATATATCACCCGCGATCAACGTTGCAAACTCTTCGTCATGTAAAAACATTTTATAAATTAAAATAAACTGTTCTACACTTAAAATTCGGATAATTTCGATCATACAATCGCGAGCCTGATTTAACGTCATGTTGCTCCCTAAGAAAATAAAAAAATCGCGATCGAACGTTTCCGTTAATGACGGTATAAAAACCGATAAAAATCCAATAATGCGAGATAAAATTAATATAAACTTATTATAAATTTTTCCTTCCATTGCGAACACTTGTTTTATTTAGCGTTGCGCGATTTCTATTTTTAATAAATATTTTAAACGTTCGTTTTTTGCAGTTTAAAATTTTTCCTGCGTTAATTTGCGAATGTGTGTACTTTTTTATTCAGTGTCACTTTTTTCAGTACATTCACAAATACACTTTCACAGTTTTATAATATATAGTTTTTATAATAGAACTCGAACACGAAATTATATTTTTATGTACGCGTTAAGGTTCTTTCGCGTCGAAAGCATAATTTGGACTAACTACGATCTCCAATTTTTCCTAGCAAATTAACTTTTTCTATGACAACCCCACTCTTACTTTTTTTTTGTAAATTTCTAGACACAACGAAAAACCTCAAAGAGGTTTAGAAAAATCTTTCGAAAAACGTTACCTACGATTGATTGAAAAAGAAGGAAACATAAATTTTTTGCGTTTCGCGATACTTTACCAACGCCTTACAAATTTTCAATAATTGGCAGAATTTTACGATCAGGGTTTTCTTTTGAAATTTGTACGAACAAAAATTTTCTTTCGAGACATCGTCGTCTTTTGCCTTATGCATTTTCGTTTGAAACAAGTATCTTTACGCGTTTTCCTTCTCTTCTAAAATATGTAAAAGAACCTCTTTCTTAATACATGTGACTTTGAAGTTACTTGTACAAACCCGTAACCCTCTAAATAGACCCCCTCCTATTTTACGAGCGACCTTTGCGCGGGACCGGCCAGGGTTTAAAAGGGACACACCGTTCACCCTGAATGCAGTATTACAGCATCTTTTCTGTAAACTAGTTTTCCTATAATCGGTAAACTCGTCGAGACCTGTGCGACATAAAGTATTACAAAGATGACTCAAGCATTGTTAGAAACTGATTTTATTTTTACCGAAGACGAAACCTTCAAACAAATGGATAGTGAGAAAAAAGTGTCTGTGAATTTAGAAGATAAAAGACATACGCTGCATCGAAATTTACTCGAAACTTCGTACTCGCTAAATAAATCGGCTACAAAAATAATAAATGTCAGTGTACAAGTTTTTCATAATCAAAAAATGGAACCCGTTATTCAATTGTTAAATCAAACTCACTCGACAGGACTAGTAATCGATTCGGATACTTGGGTAGAACTACAAAATAAACTCGACGAAATATCGGAATATTTTAATAACGACAATGACTTATCTTATAAAAGTCGAACAAGAATCTACATCAACGATTTGGAAATAATTTTTGCTACTTCGTATGGAGGAAAATCTATTATTTTGAATAAAACGTCAAAATTATCCAACGGAAACAAAACAGAAAAGAAGAGAAAATGTTTTCAACCAGCTATAGTTATGCAAAAATCAACTTTCGAAGGACTAAAGGATAGTATTTTTTGTGTAGAAGAACGGTATCGTCGACTCGAACGCTATATTAACGATATTGAAAAATGTAAAAATTTTATTTGCGATATTGTGAAAGAAAAAGTTACCGATTATAATTTAAATTCACGCGAAGGACGAAATTTCTTTAAAAGTTTTGTGATCGGTAATTATGACATAAAATCGAGAGTAAAAGATCGATTTAATTACGAAGAGTCTAAATTTTTCTTAGAATATTACTTTGATATTGTATACTTGGAGTTAACATGCTTTCATTCTAATTATATTTGTGATGAAATAATACGTATGTATTACAATGTATAATATATATTGCCTGTAATATCTCGTAAAATATTTAAATAAATCGGCACTTACCTCGTACATAATTTTGTATTTCGTATTTACTTACCTAACATTTTTCCTTCCTGCTACAACATGAAAATAAAAAGAAAATCTTCTCACGCGTTTATTCTATTTTCTTAAATACGCTCACCTTACGATAATTTATTGCACTTTTGGGTATACGACCTTTTCTCACGACGAGTCGACTTTTAACCTTTTTGAATACACCTACGACATTTATATTTTATAAAATAAGCTTACGTTCAAATTTTATTTCATTTCCGTTTGATTATTCAAACACGATGGGTCCAAACCAAAGTTCAGATCGAGTTCCTCTCATCGATAAAAAATCCAATACTAAGGATAACAGTAATCATCATTCAATGTCGTCGCAATGGAAAAAATATACGGAAAAAGTTTCAATAAATAATAAATCATTGCCACAGAAAGACGGTTACAAAAAATTGTAAATTTATATTTAATAAATAATAATAAACGGCCCTTTTTAGGGCCACCAATAATAAACGTAAATAACATATTCGTTCAATATCTAAAATTGTCACCTATCATTTCCTCTCTCTCTTACAAATGCATACTCTCTCACACACACACACCAACATAGACGCTCTGGGTCAGCTATTATAACACGGCGTCAGAATACCCTAGCGCATCATCAGTATCTCTGCGTGAGTGCGAGAGAGAGAGGTAGAGGAAGAGAGCGTGGGTACGCGCAGTAGTGCTCTCTCTCTCTCTCTCTCTCTCTCTCTCTCTCTTACATGCGTCACTCTTCTTACTGCAAGAGACGCACTGCGCGCGCAACCCCTCTTGCTCTCTCTCTCACACATACACGCGCGGGCCTCCGGCCCCGCTGTAACGTCAGAACACTCTCAGTACGAGAGAGAGACGCACTGCGCGCGCACTCCCTCTACCTCTCTCTCTCACACCCACGCACTGCATCGGGGCGTCTATGACGCCGGAGCAACCTCAGCACGAGAGAGACGCACTGCGCGCGCACTCCCTCTACCTCTCTCTCTCGCACCCATGTACTCCGACGGGGCCCGCTGTGACGTCGCAGAGTCCGTTCCACCCTACCTATACATAAGTACGAGAGAGAGAGAGAGAGAGAGAGAGAGCTTCGCTCTCTCTCTCTCTCTCTCTCCCTCTTTCCCTCTCACTCCCTCTCTGGCACGCACGGGCCCCCACCGTGACGTCACCACCGGGGTAGATACCCCATTGTCCACGCTAGACAACCCCATTGTACGTGCTAGACAACCCCATTGTTCCCCATTGTTCCCATTGTTTCCATTGTTCCCATTGTTCCCATTGTTCCCATTGTTCGCGCTAGACAATCCCATTGTTCCCATTGTTCGCGCCAGACACCATTGTTGTTAGGCCACGCCCATGTCGGCGCGCTATAAGGTACCCTTACTACTCACGATGACTAGAGGCGAAAGTGATCTGCGCGCTGTACGTCGCGCACCGACATTTCTTTCAGTGTAAACATTAATATTTACTTACACAGTAAGGTTAAATTTTTGAAAAACAGTATCGATTCAATATAATAATTAAGTGAAAAGTAAAAACTTTAAATTTTTAAATTTAAATTAATTTAAATTAACCTTTTAGGATTTTTTAGTGCAGTACTCTTAAAAATAAGTGTCCTAAAGGGATGGACTAAAAAGAGAGTGTAAAATAATTTTAATACTTTCTTACTATATAGCTTAACTGCAGATCATAACCTTTATCAATAAAAAATAAATAGATAATAATAAATGTTAACTATACCGACGCGATAGCGGGAACGCATCTCGGCCGATCACGAAAGTTAAGAGGTTTTGACCACGGATAGAATCCGAATGGGTTATCCATCCTCGGCTTCCGTGATGAGTTAGAAGTTTCTTTACAATTCACATTGTATGTAGGGTTGCAAGTAATTAATTACTTTTATAATTATATGAGATTATTTGTAATAGGGATGGTTCTGACTGTAATTGCAATTTCGTTTTGCCCTAGTAAAAAGGTGAAGAATTTAATACCCATTTAATAGGTATCTTTATTTGGTTAACGGCATTAAATAGGTACTTTTAGTTACTAGTTATGACTGTTAAATAAAACGCTTTTTCTGACTTGAGGTGACGCCAAACGCTCCTGTTTTACCGACAAATTAGTAAAATCGTAGGTCAACGTTTTCTCTTAAAGGAAACAAGGAATAAATGTGAAACTTTCAGGAATTACTTAAAATAAAAAATGAAGGGGGGACAACTCTGAAAAATGATGAAAACGAAAAAAAAAAATAAAAATTTTATTCCATGTTTTTCATTCTGACAGAGTAAAGATAGCGCTGATGCACTATGTTCCCGTTATATTATAAAGTTTCTTTTTTTGATCAATTCTAAAATTGCCTGAGAAGTGAATTCGGTTCACTAAAACCCGACGTATCACAAGAGAGATACGTTCGCCGCGTACGCGGCAATCGCAGAGAATCGTTCGAGGACGCATTTTCCTTCCCCCAATTTATAATCGATGATTGGAGGGACACGGAGCGAGGCGACGAAAAGGTTTCCTTGCAGACGTTCGGCGATGGGTGAAAGAGAATGAAAAGAAAGGAGAGAATGAGGGAATGAGAAAATGAAGGAAAGAAAGAAAGAATAAATAAAATTATTAATTCGTTGTCTACAGAAGAGAGTAGACGTCTTTTTGGATTTAGTTGGATTTGTTAAATAAAAAATTTTACCTTTCAATTGATTTTAAATTTGCTTTATTTAAATCCTGGATGCAACTACTAATGTAGCATGAAACACACTATGTACTTTTCTTTTTATTTTTTAATAAAATACAGAAATGTTTATATAAAAAACATTGGAGAGACGAAAAAAATTGAGTTGGAGATTCAAAAATCAATAATGAAAACGTAAAGTTTGACCTTCCTCCAGGATGTGTGACAACCTGTTTGTTTGTTTGATCTCTTTATTTGAATTGTATTATTTAATTTATAATAGAAATTATCTACTAGTATTTACAAATTGAAAAATTAATAAATTTTAAATAAATGCAAATGACGGCATAAATTTAAATTAATAATCATTAATCCATTTGACAGTCGTTAAAATTTGTGTCGCCATCTAGTGATGAAATAGTAGAATTTAAATAAAAAGACTAAACAATAGGTTGTCACACTGTCAGACATCCTGGAGGAAGGTCAAACTTTAGTGTTCGTTATTGATTTTTGAATTTCAAAACATTGTTTTTTATATGAGCAAATCCACGGAACCTTTGATTTTCATTTGAAAAATTTTTTTTTTTTTTTTTTGGGAGGCACATTGATTTTAATGGAGATTTCTACTTCTTTAGAGGTTAAATAGTAGGAAAATATGAGGGCCCCTATTTCTTTTCAAGACTTATCTAAGAAATTAACTATTAAAATATTAATGAGGGGTATCATAGGGTAAATTATAAAAAATCACTTCGTAAATAAACAGAACATTTTTATTCTATAATTTATGAATATAACAACATAATTAAGTCTCTTATTTAACAAAAATTGAAATATCTAACAACAATTTTTCATATAAAAGGATGTTTTCAAGTGCCGTTACAGTACTGTAATTTTCTTTTCCTAGTAACAATGGTTTTTTTTGTTTGAGTACTTGTAACAGGAATTTCATTTTTTGCTCCATAAATCTTCCAACTTGAAGTTTTCAATTGGTAATGAGTACATGGCAAATTATTTGAAACATTCATTACATGATAAATAATTTTCTTTTCGCATACTTCTCTTTAATGGTAAACAAACTACTTGCGTAAGGCTGACTGAATGATATGTGTGTGTATGTGTGTGCGCGCGCGGGTGTGTGTGTGTGTGTGTGTGTGTGGTGTGTGTGTGTGTGTGTGTGTGTGTGTGTGTGTGTGTGTGTGTGTGTGTGCGCGTATTTATATTAGCTTTTCTGTTGAAATAACCTATTTCGTATAGTCAATTTGAACTTCAGTTCAAAGGTATAAAATTTTATACTTTTATACAGCTTATATTATCTAAATTAACAAAAAATTCAATTGAGGTTTTACGTAGATGACTCAATAATCTACTAAAAAGTAAAGAGATATAGTTTATATATGCTTTTTTTGTGAATGTCGAGTGTGCCATGCGAAAATGAAAATTTGGAAGACTAGGGGCCCGAGATTTTGAAAAGTTTAAGGTAGAATTGCTAGTAAAGAAAAAGAGGCACAGCTAAGCACAAAAAAGAATAAGAATCCTTATTGCAAATCGAAAAAAGCAATATTAGTCACAATAGCTATAAACAAAACTTATCTTTGTATAATATCAAAATTCTAAAATTTCCTAAATTTACAAAAACTGACTTCCTCAAGAGTTGCGATTTTTATTTTTCTGTATCATGAAGGCACACTATTCTAACACTTTTAGTTTAATAGAGTATATGGTGTAGGTTGTCAAAAAAAATTTCTGTAACATTTGGTGAAGAATTATAATTTCTATAAGCTTAAAAAATAGAAGATGAGTACTACTTCCATCGTCAAATTTGCAAAAATGCAACTTTATGAAGCCTCTAACAAAAAGCTAATGAAAACAACTTTAAAAAAATGATAAGGACCCTTCATCGAATTACTTTTCTACCAGAAACCGTTGTTATAATGTTGCTAAGTCTGCTTATTTACTACTATATTACCCGCTTCCCCAAAATTAAAGGTTCTGTGGATTTGCTCATATATACATTTCTACATTTTGATCAAAAATAAAAAGAAAAATACATAGCGGTACATAGTGCACCAGCGCCATCTTCACTCTGTCAGAATGAAAAATATGGAATAAAATTTTTATTTTTTTTCATTTTCATCATTTGTAAGAGTTGTCCCCCCTTTATGTTTTATTTTAAGTAATTCCTAAAAGTTCCACGTATATCCGTTGTTTCCTTTAAGGGAATGGCGAATGCAAGGCAGTGCAGACAGCGGGGATTAATGGAAAGCAAATAAATAAACGTATAGGGGGATACCTAAAAGTCCGTCATGGAGACGGGTATAGATGGAACCTAAATATAATAAATATAATAAAAAAAAATAAATGTTAACTATTAGTAATCCCATGTGTATTAAAATGAAGTGAAGCATTAAAAATAATGAAAATTGAAAATTTAATCAAATTATTAAAAAAAGATCTTAAAACACGTTCACTGGGAATCAGGGTGAACGGCTCCCATACAATTAATAAACAACACTTTTTGTCTATAGCTAGAAACTTTAATAATAATAAAATACTTATACAATAATAAGAACGAAAAATTAGTCACGGTCGCCAGCCGCGTTCACGCGGCAAATTTTATGTATATACTACTTGCGATTACCGCACACACACGCAAAATTCACAGCTTATTCGGGAAGCTGGAAAAAAGGGAATTTGAGGCAGAATTCTCACCTGCAAAAGCTCGAAAAAACAATTCAATATAATAATAACCACTCTCGGTAACTAATCTAAGTTTATTTAAAACTGTATCGTTCGACGGGCCGACTCGGAATCACCGAGTTCGTCGTGATGAACCGATCAGCGAGTCCGCGCGCATGCGTCACGCGCAACAGTTGGCTCTCGTTCGCTTGACTCGGCCGATCCGACGCACGTATAGTTTATGTGCATAGTAAAACCTCCGTCCCCGTGCACCTTCTCAGGTGCTGGATACTAACAACCCGAAGCCTCATCAACAGGAACAACGCCAACAAACGGTAAAATACTCTAGTTCCATATAAATAATCTTTATTAATGTGAGTTCGTCCGAGTTTGTTTATGTGTTTCAGATGCGGCATGCGGGAACGACGGCATCAACACGGCACCGGATATTTCTTCAGCTGATTCTTTCTCACTAGGTTCCGGGGATGACTGTTTTATCCTCACTTCAACATCGAGCTGGATTGTCCAAGGTAATGATATAAATAACGTTGTTTCTTTCTTCAAAATTAATATCTTGTGGAAGTAGTATCCTAACCTCAACTCACCTCTCCTTCAGTATTATTTATTAATACTGTTGCAGGTACTCGAAGGAGGTTTTATACCAACGGAGGACCACTACTTCTTGGAGAAGGCTGGATACGCTTTGACATCTTTCATGTACCTGTCCACGGCTATTTACACCACCTCAGCTTTTACATTCTACGATTAGCTTCTCCCGGACATAAGGAACAGGATTTAACACAGGACCTCAACCAACTACTCAAGGATTCAATTTCAATAAATGAATAATTTATTATACGGGACACTAACAGGAACAGTGCTTGTATGCTTGTGTGTTTGTGCGTATGTGTCACTGGAGTGCGAAATTCTTCCTCACGATCTAGACTATCTGGATTCCGAGTGAGTTATAACATTAATTCCAATATGCTACGGGGCTTTGGAATAATTAATATATAAGGGTCATTCCAATACTTTTTTTTTAAACCGGTCCGGGAGGGGTCAACCAATCGGGCTAAAAATTTAGTATGTTACTATACTATAAAAATAGTAAGTGAGCCAAAATTGTAGCCTTCTAAATCAATTAAGGTCAGTAGGTATGCGATTTTAAACATTCAAAAATAGGCTATTTTTCATCATTTTTTAACATTTTTCAAAGTAGCACCAAAATTCGAGAAATTAGTATTTTTTTATCCAATCTAGGGCAAAGTCTTCGTATTACTATAGACTTTTAATGTAGCTATATAGAATACAATTATTTTGTGAACAAAAATTTTGACACAGCTAAATATAAACACTTGTTTTTTCAAATTTTGCACATTTTCTAAATGCTACCAAATTAACAGTTTTTGATATTTTTAAAAAAACCTAACGCTATTAGATTTGTATTGATATAAGCTTTCTTTCTGTTCCAGGTTTACTATAAAAAGTTAATTTGGCTTAAAGTTATGCGTATTTAAATTTGACCTAAAATGCAAAAAAACACGTTTTTTGGTATTTTCTAATGCTCACAACGTCGGTCTACCTAAATTTTTTTTTACCAAAATTTGGGTGAAACTTGGTTTTTGTAGGTAGAAAATGATCCCGTAGTTATTGCAATGGATATTTGACCTTGGTACACGTTTATTAACGTTTGGAAATCTTTTTTTTTTGCATTCTTGCGCAAGACTTATCGGATTACTGCAAGGTCTAAAATGTCTTGTATTTTGAGTATTATCACAGGTAACATCCATACTATAGGTAACTTTTAAAACTAATAGGAATATAGTTTAAATAAATTTTTTTTTTTATTTTTTTATAACAATTTTTGGCCTGTTTTCGCTATTTTACTCGTTTTTGTACATTTATCATTACAATGCGTCGAAAAACTTGTCATTTGTACAATAGGAAAAAGGTTTGTGATTGCGTGACAAACATTTTGTGTATTCACGTTTTTTAAATTGGCACAACAGATTTTTGGATTTTTGTACAAAAACTGATTTTATGGAACTGTAAAGCTTAAACATATTACTGCAGGTCTAAAATAAACCTCGTATTTTATAGTATTATGTCAATATTACAGGTGACTTTCAAAATTAACACGGTATTATAGTTAAAAGAAATTTTTATTCTTTCTAACAATCAATTAATCATAATTTTGTATCAAGCATTATTTACTGATGTTTTCATAATTATTTATAACTTTTAAATAAAATAATATTTAAAGTATATAAAAAATTGAATTTCTCAATAATGCTTAGTAAAAAATCTAAACGTTTGGTATTATTATTGGGTCCAATGCCTTAGTTAATCACCATTGCAAACCTAATTGTAAATACAAAGCAGTTAGTTGTTCAGAGGTAGCAGTATAGAGACACTTAAAATTATTGAAGAACATGAAGAATTGTTCTGTTACTATAGAGAAGATTACTTTGGTGAGAACAACAAACTTGAATGAAAAGTAACTCGAATGTAGTTATTGTCATAATTCTCAAAAAATTGATACTTTTGTTTCGACCTCCAATGTAGGTAAGTTATTAAATGTTTTTTATATAAAATTATAATAACTAATAAATGTAATATAAGAAAATAAATAAATATATAAGATTTAAATGTAAAATTTATTTATAATTTAAAATTTTATATTTTATAATTACTACAAATGACTGTTCAATATTTTTTAGAAGAGAGTAATGACATACAAATGCTTTTTAATGACCATAATGAAAATATTGGTAAAACTGTGGCAATGAATGAAAACACTGAAGTAAATGTTGCAACTTTTATTGAGAGTGACTCAAGTATAGGTAAATTTTCATCAATACATTTTGTATAAAATAATCAGTTAAATTAATTAATAATGTGATTTTTCAAATTATTATTGTTTCTTTAGGAGAAAGCAATAAAGCAAAAATAGTCGATTATGGTGATAACATCAATGAAAATATTACAGTGAAGAATCAAGAAATTCAACTAAACGTAAATATTTATATTATATATACTAAAAGAATGTTCTTCTTTTGCTGCTATGAAAGTGATTTATTACAGCATAAGTTTTTTATAGTTAACATTGTTATATAGCCTCCGATCCGCGCGGACGCAGAGACCACTAACGTTTGGGTTTGTTACGTTTATGAATTCGTTGGTGGCCCTGAAAAGGGCCGTTTGATGGTGGTGTTGCCAGATTAATGGCTGGCCGCGTGTGGTCGCTGCGGAGAACGGACCTTCGGGCGATAATGCAGCCGTCTCAAGGCACGCCGCCTGCTAGCGTCTCGACACCGGGGAGCGACCGAGTGGACAAGGGCCGCCTTTCGGGGTGCTGGTGGTTCCGGGAGGTTAAATAACCGACGTCTCGAGGCTGCTAACCTCCGCGGGTCACGCAGCTCCGTTAGGATAGTCCTTGTCTTCTCAGGTCGGTTGCGTGGTGTCTCGGCCACAGGGGAGTGGGCAGGAGGAGGCCGTGGTGGTGCCGGCCGGGTTGCCTTCCGCGTGGTCACTTCGTCCTCGAACCACGAGTCGTCGTCAGAGGAGGGGTGGAGGTCCAGGACTGGCTCGTTCTCCTCGTCGCTGTCGCGAGTAGCGTGGATGGCCCGCTCAATATGGCATGGACCCGAGGAGTCCCCTACGATAGCTCGCCTTCGGCCTCCTTTTATCACGATGATATTACGGCAGACCGAAGGCAGCGGTGGCGGCGTGGATTCCCTTTGGTCCGGTTTGATGGGTTTCCAGCCCGGTGGTGGGGTAGCGGGCACGAGTTGGTAACGACGCCTTCTGTTGCGCTTTAGGCGTTGAGCCTCTGAGCGTCGTCGCGGCTTCTTGGAGCAGTTGGTTGGTTCCATGGTTGGGATCGAATGAACGATTTATTCGTTCGTCCGCCTTATATAGCCGGGAGGGCGGCGCCGCGCCCTCTAGTGGCGCCATGATAACGGCTTTTCTTGGTGAGCCGCCGATGTTACCCCTTTGAATTGCGCCTCCTAATAACTAACTCCGGGAGCCAGAGTTGTGTTCGGTGCGCAATTCTTAGGTAATGCCGCTTGACCCTTGCGGGGCTCAGTGATGGCTTAACGGAAGCCCGGATGTCCAGGCTCCGCTAAGGTCACGGAGAGCGGGAGGGTGCCGTCTTGGGTCCGGAGCCTGTATGTAAGCCAGGCGCTCCGTGACCGACCCGTCGACGTGGCCCGTTGTTGATTGCCCGAGACCGGCAATGCTTGCGTCGAAGGTGGGTGTCCGGGATACCAGACTCCCACCGGTCCACGAGTCCACCGGGTCCTCCGAGGAGGTCCGCACGGCCCGACTCGCGGTCGCCGACTGCGACTGCGGCTCGCGCGTCGGTATTTATGTGGTAGGGCGGAGCGGCTCCGCGGCGCTGCTGCTATCGCTGCGAGTGGGGCGCGAGCGGTGGGGGGAGAGCGGCGCGCTCTCGACCAAGAGAGAGGGTCCCGCTGACCCAAGTGTGGGAGGTTGTTGAGTCCAGGAGTGGGTATGGAAAGGAGAGGGGAAATGACTTACACGGGTATTAGATTTTATAGTTTTTATTCACGACGTGCCTGTCGATCGCGTCGACACCGGCACTGGTTTGAGACTGACTCTGCGGTCCCGATGTGCGCCTTTATATAGTCGCGTCTTACAGTGGGGGTAGAATCATGCGCAAGGTGCTTGATGTATATACATATGTATATATATATATATATACTTATTTATATACGGGTAACAATTCCCCCGGTTTGGAAGAACCTTGCGTGTGATTTTTACATAATATTATATAATTTTTAATAAAATATTAATTAAAAACATTCTTAACCTAATAATTAATTAATTTATTTCTTCGCAAATTGTAGCGGCGTGGGGATTCGGTTTCCAAACTGTCCCTGTCGTTGACTCCCTGGTCATCGGCTGATTTGCTAGTTTTCTGACCAGCTTGTAGTTCGTTGATCTGTTGATCGTCCTTTGGTTTAGTAGTGGCTTGCTGCAAGGGGGCAGCTGTGCCCCGATAAGGTTTGATTTGGTCTAGGTGGACCTTGGTGGGTTTCCCGTGTCGATCGATAAGGTAGATTTCGTTGCTGAGATGTTTGATGATGGAGTATGGACCGTCCCATTTGGCTGCAAATCCGGCGTGGAATTGATTGGGAGCGTTCGAGAGGTAATGTGATTTTAGCCAAACTTTATCCCCTATTTTGAATGTAGAGGAGGTCACTGGGTCGCCAGTGTACCGTTTTTGATACTCCTGTTGGTGTTGGGCTACTTCCGTGATCCTTTCCGTCCACATTGGTGAAGGTGGTTCGGGCATCTCCAGCTTCCATTCTCCCGGGCGTTTTAAATCGCGGCCGATCAAAACTTTGCCTGGAGTGAAGCCGGTGGCGGCGTTTCGGCGTCCTCTTAGCTGGAAGAGGATTTTTGGAAGGTGTAGGTCCCAGTTTTTGTGGTCTTCCCCTAGTAGGTGTAATCGAAGTCCCTTTTTTATTTCCTGGTTTCTTCGTTCTGTAGGGTTGGCTCTTGGTTGGTAGATAGCCGTGGTCCAGGGCGTTGTTTGCCACCGGTCGCATGCTTCATACCATATTGAGCTGGTGAATTGGGGTGCATTATCCGTGAGGACAGCTCTCGGGTAACCCCACCTTGCGAAGACTTCTGTCTCGAGTATTTTGATTATGCTTTTGGTTTTTGCGGAGCTAAGGGCGAAAGCCTCAACCCATCTGGAAAAAAGATCCGTAACTACCAGGATGAAACGCTTTCGTCGACTGGTAGTAGGATAAGGGCCCATCATGTCGACCGCGACGGTGTCCCAAGGCTCCTTTGGTTGGCGGGGACGTAAGCCTATATTGCTACCAGGCGTTTTCTTTGTACAGGCGCAGAGGTGGCATAAGGTTACGTACTTTTTTATGTCCTTGCTCATTTGTGGCCAACGGTGAAATTTATTAATGGCCCGTTGTGTTTCCTCAATTCCTGGGTGTCCAGCGTGCTCAGAGTCATGGTACTCGTAAAGTACTCGAGCCTGGATAATCTCCGGAATTACCAGTCTCCAAGCGTCCGCCTTGTTATCCCGTTGCCATAACGCTCCGTCGATTACATTGTAACGTTCTAGAAGGCCTTTTTCCTTATTAGAAAGATTGTCTCGTCGAGTATAATCCAAGCATTTCCTGGCCAACTCCGAAAGTTTCTTATCGGATTGTTGGGCCACTCGAATTTCGTCTGCCAAGGAGTTATTACTCATTAAGTACACGGCCGGACTGTTGGGTTCTTCTCGAGATAGAAATTCGGGTGGGATCAACCTTTCGTTTTCCCCTAGTTCCTCTTCATGCTCCCGGGTCGGCTGCCTGGACAGGGCGTCCGGTAGCTCATTTTGACGTCCGGGGCAATGTTCCACGGAAAAATTAAATTCTTGTAGTAGAAGGGCCCAACGATTTAATTTGTCGCGTGTCTCCTTAAACCTTTCCAGCCAGGTAAGTACTTTGCTGTCCGTTCGAAGAGTGAAGGGCTTGTCCTCTAAATACGGCCTAAATCGTTTAATGGCCCAAATTATAGATAAACACTCTTGTTCGTTGCAGTGGTAGCGTGTCTCCGCCGGTTTGAATTTTGCACTTGCGTAACTTATAATGTCACGTCCTCCCTCGGGTTTTTCTTGATAAAGAACGGCTCCCATTCCTTTGGCGCTTGCGTCTGTCTGAAGAATGAACCGTCTGTTTTGGTCGGGTCGTGCCAGCGTTATAATTCCATTAAAAGATTGCTTGGTGGCCTCGAAGGCTTCGTGAGCTGCGTGAGTCCACCGAAAGCTGCGTTTCCCTCGGAGCAGATCGGTGAGTGGTGCCATGGTGGTAGCTAAGCCTGGAATGTACTCTCGGAGCCAACTGCACGCCCCTATAAAGGCTTGTAATTGCTTCTTAGTGGTGAGGGGTAAGGTGTCCGAGAGGGCGCTGAGGTAGTCTTCCTTTGCTTCGTTACCTGACGCTGTGATGTGGAATCCCAAATATTCGAGGTTATTTACCCCGAATTGACATTTTTCTATAGCGGCGGTTAACCCATGAAGGTTTAGTCGTTCTAATACCTTTGCGATATGTTGGAGATGTTCGTCGTGATTTGTTGAATAAATGATTACATCATCAAGGTACACTTTGCAAAATAACCCTAAGTATCCGGTAAGTACCTCTTGAGACATGAGGTTTTGAAACGTCCCGGGGGCACCTTTTAACCCGAATGGCATTACCCTGAACTGGTAATTACCTCCTGAGGGGGTTGAGAACGCTGTGTACTTTTTGGCTTCCTTTACCAGTGGTATTTGCCAGTAGCCGCTCTTTAAATCGATGGAGCTAAAGATGGTGGCATTGCCTATATCTTTAATGGTGTCTTGAATGCGCGGAATGGGCTGGGCCGTGTCTTCCGTGATGGTGTTTAGTTTCCGGTAATCTACACAGAAACGGAAACGACCATCTTTCTTTTTTGCCATTACAATTGGCGAGCTGTAGGGCGAAGTACAACGCTCGATTATACCGGCTGCAAGCATTTCTTTCACCTGGTTGTCGATTTCTTGCCGTTTGGTGTTGGAATATCGATGTAACGGTAGGCGAAAGGTTTGGGATGAGGTTAATTTGATATCGTGTTTTATTGACTTTGTTTGGGGCAAGCGTCCCCCGATTGGTGCGAACACCCGAGCGTGAGTCCGAATTATATTAAAAAATCGGGTTATAAAGTTAGTTGGAAAACCGTGATGGATTAGAGCGTCATTCAAAACGGGTGTTGATTTTAAATCCAAGGTTTGATTATTTAAGGGCACCGTAATTCTTCCTTCTTTCCCGGTGTATAGGACGTCTCTAGTTAGATCAATAATACTCTCCTCGTTTTTCAACCAGGGTAGTCCTAGGATAAGAGAGTTTCTTAGTCTGGGCGCTATCGGAACGTCTGTTTCAAATTCCTTGCCTTGAATAGCGAATTTAATGGTCCTGTGCCCTACTATTTCCATCCGGGCTTCCTTAGATGATAGGTCTATAGATTCGGGTTTAATTTCTTGGAATTCTGGTAGAAGTGATTGTGCGATTACGCTGTGGGTTGCTGCCGTGTCTATAATGGCTGAAAGGATGCTCCCTCGAAAGTTGATATTTATTTTGGGTAGGGAGCATGCCTTCGGCATGATAGTGTTTAACTCCGGTCGTTGGTGGCGTCGGCGGAGACGACCGGAGTTTCCTCCGTCCGTCGCCAGTTTTCCGGCCGTCGTTTTTGTTTGAAAACTTCACAGTCTCGGTGGAAATGGTAGCCGGGGCAATGCCAACACTTGGGTGGGTCGGAATTCACCTCAGCGGCCTTTTTATTGGTTCGGGGTTTTTCTTCTCCAGCCTCTCTTTTGGCCTTTGTTTTTGTGGGATTTTCGTCTTCCTCATCCCTTTCTGCTTCTAAGGCTTTAGTCAGCAGCTCAGCGAATTCGGCAAATTGGTGCGCTCTCATTGCCTTCCGGAGGTTGGGTGTCATTAAACTTATTAATGTGGCGATTCGTTCCGCCTCTGGTTCGGTGGGTCGAATACGCTGATAGAGCATATATTTTCGTTGCAAGAAGGGGCCGACAGGCTCTTTTTCGTTTTGCTTTTTACCAAAAAGCTGTGCGGCGAGTGCGTTCTTGGCGGAGGGGCTGTCAAACCGGATTCGAATAAGTTCCCGGTATCGATCCCAAGTAATGCCCATGCTATGATAGCATTGCCACCATTTTTCGGCTTCTCCCTTTAACCCCTTTTCAAGAGCTCGGACGCGATGTTCTTCAGGGAGGTTGTGAGCCGCTATGTATCTGTCGCATGATTCCAGGTACCGTCCCGGATCCTCGTGGTCTTGACCAAAGAATTCCGGGACCGAAGGCCGGTGTGCGAATAATGCTTGGGCAAAAGCTTGCCAATTTTCAAAAGGCGCAGGTGCTGCTTGGTCCGCCATGTCGTTCTCTTTTGGGGGGAGGTGTTGTGAATCTTCTGATTCTTCTCTCAGGAAGGTTTCTGATGTTTCGATCAGAGAGTTCTCCTCGGTTACCGTCTTCTCTAATGGTTCGAGAGGTAATGATTCGTCTGATGGCGGTCGGCTAGTTATATCTGGTTGAGGTTCCGAATAGGGCGCCACTGGGTGTTTATCCACTCCCAGAAGTGAAGCGGACCCCTTCTCTTTACCGCGACTGCGGCTTCTGGTGAGAGGTGGGATATGTGATATCGGCATTGGTTACTGCTCAGCGGTAGGTTGTGGATTACGTCCGAGCTCCAGCTCGGTCAGTTGTAGACTGGTGCCCCACGTTGGGCGCCATTTGTTATATAGCCTCCGATCCGCGCGGACGCAGAGACCTCTAACGTTTGGGTTTGTTACGTTTATGAATTCGTTGGTGGCCCTGAAAAGGGCCGTTTGATGGTGGTGTTGCCAGATTAATGGCTGGCCGCGTGTGGTCGCTGCGGAGAACGGACCTTCGGGCGATAATGCAGCCGTCTCAAGGCACGCCGCCTGCTAGCGTCTCGACACCGGGGAGCGACCGAGTGGACAAGGGCCGCCTTTCGGGGTGCTGGTGGTTCCGGGAGGTTAAATAACCGACGTCTCGAGGCTGCTAACCTCCGCGGGTCACGCAGCTCCGTTAGGATAGTCCTTGTCTTCTCAGGTCGGTTGCGTGGTGTCTCGGCCACAGGGGAGTGGGCAGGAGGAGGCCGTGGTGGTGCCGGCCGGGTTGCCTTCCGCGTGGTCACTTCGTCCTTGAACCACGAGTCGTCGTCAGAGGAGGGGTGGAGGTCCAGGACTGGCTCGTTCTCCTCGTCGCTGTCGCGAGTAGCGTGGATGGCCCGCTCAATATGGCATGGACCCGAGGAGTCCCCTATGATAGCTCGCCTTCGGCCTCCTTTTATCACGATGATATTACGGCAGACCGAAGGCAGCGGTGGCGGCGTGGATTCCCTTTGGTCCGGTTTGATGGGTTTCCAGCCCGGTGGTGGGGTAGCGGGCACGAGTTGGTAACGACGCCTTCTGTTGCGCTTTAGGCGTTGAGCCTCTGAGCGTCGTCGCGGCTTCTTGGAACAGTTGGTTGGTTCCATGGTTGGGAAGCGAATGAACGATTTATTCGTTCGTCAGCCTTATATAGCCGAGAGGGCGGCGCCGCGCCCTCTAGTGGCGCCATGATAACGGCTTTTCTTGGTGAGCCGCCGATGTTACCCCTTTGAATTGCGCCTCCTAATAACTAACTCCGGGAGCCAGAGTTGTGTTCGGTGCGCAATTCTTAGGTAATGCCGCTTGAGCCTTGCGGGGCTCAGTGATGGCTTAACGGAAGCCCGGATGTCCAGGCTCCGCTAAGGTCACGGAGAGCGGGAGGGTGCCGTCTTGGGTCCGGAGCCTGTATGTAAGCCAGGCGCTCCGTGACCGACCCGTCGACGTGGCCCGTTGTTGATTGCCCGAGACCGGCAATGCTTGCGTCGAAGGTGGGTGTCCGGGATACCAGACTCCCACCGGTCCACGAGTCCACCGGGTCCTCCGAGGAGGTCCGCACGGCCCGACTCGCGGTCGCCGACTGCGACTGCGGCTCGCGCGTCGGTATTTATGTGGTAGGGCGGAGCGGCTCCGCGGCGCTGCTGCTATCGCTGCGAGTGGGGCGCGAGCGGTCGCGAGCGGTGGGGGGAGAGCGGCGCGCTCTCGACCAAGAGAGAGGGTCCCGCTGACCCAAGTGTGGGAGGTTGTTGAGTCCAGGAGTGGGTATGGAAAGGAGAGGGGAAATGACTTACACGGGTATTAGATTTTATAGTTTTTATTCACGACGTGCCTGTCGATCGCGTCGACACCGGCACTGGTTTGAGACTGACTCTGCGGTTTTTTTTTTTTTTTTTTTTTTTAGAAGGGACGTGGAGGGGAAATCTTCTAAAAGACACCCTCTAGATGGAGTGAGGGTAGTGTCGGATTCACAGATGTGCCTACCGACTAAAACCCCTCCACGTAGGTTGCCAACCCGAAGGTTATAAACCATGAAAAGAAGAGAAGATGGTGGGCCGACTGCAGAAGGTCGACCACTCGCGCTGAAAAGCGAAACAAGAAGAAGAAGAAGATGAAGAGTTTTTTGAACCAGTTGGGGTGGTAGAATGAAAAGAAGCGACCAAGAAGGTAGGGGGAGTGATGAGTGTTAGTTTAGTTTGGATGGATTAGGTGACAGGGTCTGCTGATGAGGTCATAGGATTTGCAAGAGCAGTTGGAGAGAGGTTGGATGGTGGGATTTGGGTGGTTTTTTATGGTGTTGTGAAGGTTTTCGGAGTAAGTGCGGGCGGCTTCCTCAATAGAAGGGATGTTGGTTTCTGTAAGGATTTGCCTGTTTCGGATGTACCATGGGATGTTCAGAGCTGCGCGTAGGAGTCGCATGTAGGTGCCTTGGAGTTTGGATATTTTTGGAGGGCGGGCTATTCCCCAGATTGGGATAGCGTAGGAACAGATGCTTCTAATGATAGCATTAAAAGCTCTGGATTTGGTACTTTGGGAGACAGTGGGATTGTTAAAGAAGGGTTTGAGTTGGACAAAAGCTCCGATTGCTTTGTTGCGGGTTGAGGTGATGTGTTTGGACCAGGTGAGTTTGTTGTCGAAGATGACTCCCAAATATTTTGCGGAGCTGCTCCATTTGATGCGGTGATTGTTGATGAGGATATTGGGAGGGGTGCGTCTGCGTCGGGAGAAGAAGATGGCTTCGGATTTTGTTTCGTTGATATGGAATTTCCAGGTGAGGTACCAGTTGAGAAGGATGGGAATGAATCTGTTAAGACGGGAGGCGCACGGAGCAATCTGTCTGGAGGAGTAAAGGAGAGCGACGTCGTCAGCAAATTGAGCGACCTCGATCCCCTTTTCGGTAGGGATATCATGGCAGTAGATGTTGAATAAGGAGGGAGAGAGTTTGGAACCTTGGGGAACCCCAGCAGTGATGGGATGAGGATCAGAGAGGGAGTTTCCTACGCGAACTCGTAAACTCCTGTTTGAAATGAAGGATTTTATTAGGCCGATGAGGTAGTCGGGGAATTTGAGTTGGATCATTTTGTAGATGAGTCCGTCGTGCCAGACTCTGTCGAAGGCTTGTTTGATGTCGAGGAGGAGCATGGATGTGTGGTTGCGTCTGTTGTGTTTGTCTGTTAGGAATTCGGATACGCGGAGAAGTTGGTGGACGGAGCCATGTTGTTGTCTGAAGCCGTGTTGGAAGTCGGGGAGGATGTTGTTTTCGGAGATATGGGTTTTTAGGCGAGTGAGGAGGATGTTTTCGGCTACTTTGCTGATGGAGTTGAGAAGACTAATGGGACGGTAGCTGAGTGGAGAGCTGAGTGGTTTGCCTGCTTTGGGCAGGCAGATGATTGTGGCTTGTTTCCACGCAGTAGGGAAATATTGGAATCGCATCATAGCGTTGACGATGTTACAGAGGGCAACAATATGGATGCGAGGGAGGATTTTGAGGATGCCATTGCCGATGGCGTCTGGTCCGGGAGCTTTTCTGGTTTTTAGGGAGCGGATGGAATCGTGGATTTCTTTTGGTGAAGTAGGTTTGAATGTGGAGGAGAGGCTAGTGTGGTTCAGTACAGTGTTAGAGATGTGGTTATGGAGGTCGGTGAGGTGAGGAGCGCTCTCGAAGGGGGAGCATTGCTCCTCTAGTGATCTGGCGAAGATGTCAGCCTTTTCAGAGTCAAGAGAGAAGGATCTGCCGTCAACGCAGAGAGGAGGAAGGTGGGCTTGGCGGTTACGGAGGGCTTTGATAACCTTCCAGCAACTTTTAGGATTAGCTTCAGCTTCGGCGATGTAGTTGTCGAAAGCTGCATTGTTAGCTTTGTGGAGGAGTTTTTTGAGTTTTCTTTGGATGGAGTTAAGGACGCGGCGGGAACTGTTGTGTCTGTGAGTTTGCCAGTGTCTGCGTGCTTTGTTTTTCTTTTGGATGAGTGATTTTATGTCTGAGGAAAGTTTAGTGGAACGAGGAGTAGAGGTTTGCCACTGGGTGGCTTTTTGGACGGCGGAAGAGATTTCGTTTGTTAGGTGAGAGATTGCTGAGTCGATGTCTGAGATGGATTGTATGGTTGAGCATTTAAACTGTGAGGATTCAAGGAGGTATCTGAGGTGAAGGTGGTCTGTTTTTGGTATTAGGGGTGGTGTATGTTCAGGATTAGCTGGAATTTCTAGGAATACTAGGTTGTGGTCTGAGCTGAGCATTGGGAGGGTCCATGGATCTTTGGTTGTGGATAGATGTTTTGTGAGGAGGATGTCCAGAATGTCAGGGCGGTGGGAAGGATTTTCGGGAATGTGTGTAGGATCGGAAGGCGATTCTATGGTGATATTGTGGCGGAGAGATGACTTGAGTAGAGTGGATCCCTTTGTGTTAATTGATAGGCAACCCCAGGATGTGTGTTTGGCGTTGAAGTCACCGGCGACGATAGTTGGGAGTGTAGAGTTGAAGAGAGGAAGGAAATCTAGGATGTCGTTGACTTGGGGAGGAGAGTAGGCGGAGAAGATTCGGATGGGACCGGGCTGCGCGTCAACTTCAATGCCGACAACTTCGCAATTGTAAGTGTCGGTGCTGATGGCTTTGTGGCGAAGTGAGTTGCGGACCAGGATGGCTACGCCTCCTCCTTCGGAGGAGATGCGGTCCTTCCTGTAGGTGGAAAAGTGAGGAGCGAAAAGTTTGTTTTTGGGTTGGAGGTGTGTTTCTGAGATGCAGGCGATGTCTATGGAGTGTTGTTCTAGGGCGTCCAGGAGTTCGAGGCGTTTGTTAGGAGGGCGGATGCTTCTGGCGTTCCAGCTGATTATTCTTAGCGATTTATGGTTGTGAAGTGATTGATGATTGTATTGCGGTGATGAAGGAGGTGAAGAAGTTACGAAAAAGCTGTTGTATTGTGGTGATTGAAAGGGATCAAGGTTTGTGTTTTGTGGAATAAGTGGTTTCGGGGTAGGTAAAGGTTGCCGAGTTGGTGAGGAGTGAGAAGCATGTATGGGTCTGGTTTTAAGGGCGTCAGAGTAGGATCGAGTTTTAGGAATTGGTTTTTGAGGAGCGCTTGGTGGTTTCGGAGTGTGTATTGTTTGGGTGGTTGTTTTTGATTCTAGAGTTAATGGTTTGGCTTGGATGGAATGAGCGGAATGTTTTTTGGGGACTTTTGGGCATCCACCGTAGGTGGCACGGTGGGGTCCTTTGCAGTTAGCACAGGTGGGAGAGGAGTTTTCTTTGTCCTTAGAAGGACAGGTTGCAGTTGCGTGGTTGCGGCTGCAGAAGGCGCATGTCCATAGGGCATGGCAGTAGTTTGCGGTGTGGAAAAAGGATTGGCAGCGGCGGCATTGCGGGATGGAGTTTGTTTTGCGCTTGGCTTCGACTTTAACGTTGAGGCCGGAGATGGATTTGATGTCATAGATGGATTTGGCCGAGGAGCAGGATGGGTCGAGGTAGACAGAAATGAGGGGCCAGGTAACTCCGTTCTTGCCCATGCGATGGATGCGTTTAACAGCGGGGATTTTGGTTTTGAGTTCGGAGAGGATGACAGGGTCGGGAATTGATTCGGCGATACCGCGGATGATGATGACCATGTCTTGGTCTTGACGGAGTTGGTTTTGGGTATGTAGAATCTGACTCTGCGGTCCCGATGTGCGCCTTTATATAGTCGCGTCTTACAGTGGGGGTAGAATCATGCGCAAGGTGCTTGATGTATATACATATGTATATATATATATATACTTATTTATATACGGGTAACAACATGAACTTGCTATTTATTTTTAATTACTTTTAATCATAATCATTAATAATTTGCAGAATAAAAGCTATTATACGGTTAAATCAAAAAATGATAATTTACTTCAACTATATCAAAATGGAAACAAATTTCAAGATTATTTAAAAGAATTGGAAGTTGAAGATTGCACTAATAATACATGAAACAAAATCATAAATTTAATAGTGAGTACTAAAACCATAGTTTTCATTTAAATCATACAGAAAGTTTACTAAAACAAATAGCATTGGTATACATGTATTATAAATTTTGTAATTGAAAAGCTGTATTTAACTTTAAGATTATATACAACAAATTATTAAATTTAGTACTTTATAGTTATAAAAGATTTGCTCGTAAAGAGTTCATACTCTGAGTAATTGGTATGGCTAGTGTTAAAGGAAATTATTCAGATAAAGGAAGTTTCTTTTCAATCTAATCAAGTATATATTAAATTTATTTTGTTATTTATTAAATTAAATTTTAATGGGAATCAATATACTTTAAATCTGTATGGTTCTCAGTGCTTTATAATTTTTTTTACAGTAAATGAAAATTAATTACAAAGTTATAGAGAATTTATAATTGAAAAAGATATTGAAAAATATTTATTACAGAATATTATAACTATATTTATTATAGAAGTTCTCATATAATATATCAACCTTTTCCTGATGATTAAGTAAGTAAATGTTAAATATTATTTAATAAAATGTTTCAGAGAGTGAGAATGTACAAAAATTTTTAGCTCCAGGATATAAAGAGATGGAAATATACTTTAATCGATTAACAACATTTTGTCTTCTGAATTGTTATAAGGAATTTGCTTTATGTATATACAAATCTCACAATATGGATATAAATTTAAAGAGAACAATTTTAGAACATTTACAAAGTTCAACTCCTAGTAAATCTGATAAAACAAGACTTGATAATTATCTCAATATGTGTAAATATCATCTACAAATGGTAACTCAACAGATCATAGAAAATGGTACAGAACAAAACACAGTTTACTATATATTAGATATTTCTTTCTTAAAAATAAATGATAATGATTCTTATAAAATTATTTCTTTGTAGTATCTAAAGAAATAAAAAGCCATGTAAAACAGAATCAGCCCTCAGTGACTTTAATTCAGCAATAGAAGTATCCATTTACTTAATTTTCTTGTATCAATTATCTTACATCTGTACAAAGAAGAAAACAATATAGGATTATTTTTCAGTACAGAGCCAATTAAAACAAATTGTTAACGAATTTATTATATCTAATTACTCGTTATTATATATCTCATTCACAATATATTAAGTACATATGCATATTTTTATGAATTAAAAATAATTAAAAACGCAAAAATTACGTTTAGTCAAAATCGGCAACCGTACTCAAATTTTTGCATAGAAATAAATTATCTCGTTAATAACAATATATTTCGAATTCACAGTTGTATCAATTATTTTGTGTACCAATTGAACCTGCTAACTGTTTTTTACAAATAGTTTTTCTATTGCAGTTTATTTTGTGCTTCTTTAAACATTTTATCATTCTATATTAAACATCCTAATTTTTGGTGTCAAAATGTCACTAACAAACTTACAATAAGTTTTTTAAATTTCAAATATTATTTTTGTCCGTAATTTTTTAACAAATTTAATTATTTTTAACAGAATATAGGAACGTCTCCTAAATTAAGTTAGCACACTAAAGCTACAATCATATCCTCTGTCTATTTATAATATTGAGCTGTAATATTTTGAGTTATTTTAGATATGAACAACATCAGTTGGTCAGATGTTAATCGGTCGGTTAATAAAACTATTTGTAGAACGGAGTAACGACACGGCCGTACATAATTATGATTGCCCGATCGATTTAGCGACCGTTCTGCAAAATTAGAAACGATAAGGGTGATGTAATAGTATATTTCGTAACAAGTGCGGAAAAAGTTACAACCTTATGTAATAAAAAAGCACGAGGTTCGGCGGAGCC
Source organism: Theocolax elegans (assembly GCA_026168455.1). Classification (NCBI taxonomy): domain Eukaryota; kingdom Metazoa; phylum Arthropoda; class Insecta; order Hymenoptera; family Cerocephalidae; genus Theocolax; species Theocolax elegans. The sequence goes on along the minus strand of CM047431.1, from coordinate 64,308,791 downwards.
TTAGGGTAGTTTTAAATGTCATTTTATGTTGTGTTTAATTAATTCTCTACGGATAGAAAGTAAGAAATAACTTTTTAAAAAAATAATTTTATTTAATATTGTTTGGAAACTTTATTCTTTATTTTCTCACGTCAGATTTTTTATGTGTAATTACCTCTCTAACGGGGTGTCATAGTCAATATTTATCCTCCCTACATTATTGGCAATTGCGATTATTAGTAATAAATTTGTAAATAAAACAGTATGTGAAAAAATAAGAGATGAGGCGCCTTCGTTTATTAATAATCTAACTGTGTGCTGAATTTGAAACTAAAATATTAATGCGTGTACGAGAAAAGTATTACCAAAAATGTGAATCTAACCTCAACGAGGTGAAAAGATTTGATATTTTTGGTAAGACTTTTCTCGAAAACGCAATAATATTTTAATCTAAAAATCAGCACACAGTTAGATTATTGATAAACAAAGGCGCCTCTTCCCTTATTTTTTCACATACTGTTCTACTTTTTTATTAATTAATCATCAAAAATTGAGTATGGAAGCCCCTTAATCTGCATAATTTATAAACAATACTATTTCTACTTCTCCGCCATTTTATATTTACATTTCGTGGACGTTCAGGGGATGCCATACCCGACGAAAAATTGTTGTGCAGGTCCGTTCGTTCTGTTTTATCGATACCCTACATAAAATTAACCTAACAGAAAATATCTGTGGCGCCCTCTGTATTATATACTGTAACAGGGCGATTCCTACTCAAAAAGGGGGGTTCTATGTCACCCAGTGCGTGACTCAATTGCACGGGTGAGATGCTCGTTGTTCCGATAGCCGTGTTACCTAACAGCTGATCGGCTCGTGCGGTGACCCGTTGGTGTGGCAGGAGCTAACCTCAAGCTCCGTACGACGTTGTCCGCCCCGTATACAGCGTGTGCACTTACCTAGGTGCACACTTTCCTCGTGTGATATGTACTATTGTTCGCCGATACCCGTGCTCGGCTACTCAGCTATGTGTCGTGCAAAGTGCAATGCACGACACCCGCGGGGCATGGCGGTATTCGCCTTTGGGATAGGATCTGCTCGCGGATTTAATGAATTAACACCCGCGATCAAAATGTCAGTATAATTTGTTCTAAAGAAAAATAACAGAATATAAAAGCTTATCAATTATGTCGGGACGAGCCAAGGCGATGCTAAACCTTGGCTCAATAACGGTTAATACAAAAATGTAAACAAACGCGGGAACACAAAATATATACAGTGTGCATGTGTGTGTGCGCCCGCCGCAAACTACGCTTCGAGACACGGCGTCTCGATATGTTCGGGGGTATGAGAATACGCCAGGTATCGAGTAGCTGGTTAGGCAGAAGGCCTGGTACGGATAAATTATTGCCGGAGTGTGGAGCACTCCGGCTTATCGAACGCGTATCTACGCAATAGAGAGAGAGACGCGGCGAGAGCGTCCGGCCTCTCGCCCGGACGATACGATGCGTCGGGGTACCGCGCGTATCCCGATGCCGCTCGCGGATCGCGTCGTGTCGTCGAACCGGCGTACGCCTGGCCAGGACTTACTTGTTTCCTCGATGTCACGGGTTGGCACTCTCGGCGTCCGTGCTCACGCTTTTTCTCACTCTCTCTCTCTCTCGTTCTCTCAGAACTCCCTTCGCTCTTTCTCACTCCTTCGACACAGCTGGAGGTCGCAGAGCCTTGGTTAACTTGCGAGTTAGGTCGCGCCGCGAACCGAACGATACTGCCGGTGTGTCGTGCTCACCGGCTCTCCGACGCGCTCGCGCATGCGCTTTACGTGTCTTCAACGGTAGACTCACGCGATCGGTACGATTTTCGTCTCGCGTGAACCGTTTACCGTTACAATACTAATACATACTTAGTTGCATGCCCACAGATGGCGCTAATAAGCGAAAATGTAACACAAGGTACAGAACACAACGCTGGTAAAAATTAATTACATTGTTGATTGTATAAAAAAAAAATATAACATTTACTGTAAAAACTTATAAGTACATAATATTATTGAATGTGTAACCATTCTACTGATTATAATTACAGTACCATAATATCTTACCTGTTGTAAGTTTTTTAATTTTAGTTTAAAGTAATAAAGTAAGACATACATATAAACAAATGTTTTTTTACTGTATATAGCAATATTATCAAATGGCAAATTATATTTGCAAACTATTCTCCGATTATACATGTGTGATATAAATACACTGTTATAAATACAAAAAATTAAAGTATTAGCACATATGTACTAACTCTGCACTTTGCGTACACTTTGTTTTCACTATATTACTGTATTTGTACTTTATGGTAACATGTACTGTACGTACATTTTATATAGTACCGTGTACTGTACATACACTTTATGGTAACGTGAATTGTCCATACACTTTATGGTAACGTGTACTGTACGTACACTTTATTGTTACGTGTACTACACGTACACTTTATGATAACGAAATGTCAGTCGGTATTGTCCTTTTCAATTTACACTTTGATTTGCATTGCAATTTAATTGAAATTTTGTATTTATAATAGATTATAACTAAAGTTTAATTTTCATTGCCATCGTTTTAACGCATATGTACTTTATATAGTTTAAAATGGAGTTTCAATTGTTAAAGTTTTCAATATCTTCTAATATTAATAAACTATATATTTCCGCACAATGTCCACAATTATCTCAAATAATTAGTATGTTTAATTCAATGTTTTAACCACTATTAAATTAAGTACTGAGTAAAACAGTTATTGATGACCCACAAGAAAATCTACTTCTAGGGAGGCCGTTGAGTACAATTGCAAATATGTTTTACTTATCCTGAATATATATACAGATTACAAAATTTATATTTATTATGATGCAGTAGAATAACTGACAATATATAATACATGGTAATATCATAATCCTAACATATCTTAATAGAAGTGCAACTTGAAATCGTAGTCCGTTTGCCGAGTGTAGGAAGTGCGTGTGATCGTCGAGCCGAACTGTGCACGCCCCTCTAGAGGGAACCGTCGTCTGCTAGTTTCTAACAATCTTAATCGAGATATGACTATTCATGCAAAATTGTTTACTATATACATTTTGTAACGGTCACGCTGGGGACTAGATCAATAAAAATAGTAATAATTTATTATAATAATAGATAAAGGGGTTTGGGCGCCAGCTGCGTATAATCGCGGCGAATTAACAATACGATTGCTCGGCTGCGTACGAGCTGCGACGGTTTGCTGCGCGGGAAAGGTTGAGAAGGGAGAGATATGGGAAGCACACTAGTAGTTATGCGGCCACCATGGACAGTCAAAACATGACTGACCTTGACCCCGCCACGGCGACGCGCGGCTACATGATACTTGATACCGCTGAGTCATGTAGATGCGCAGCTACGTGATAACGCTGAGTCATCCCGACACGGCGGTGTACAACTACATGGTACTTGTTACCGCTGACTCATATCGAAACATTTATTGTACAATTTTTAGAATACCGATTATATTAATTGCGCTTTCTTCTTTGCGCTTTTATTCGTGAATTATATCATTAAATATTTATTATAATACAATAATAATAATTTATTTATTATTATTTTTTAATTTAGCTATTTTTAAAAATGTATCTACTTATTTTAACAAGTGGCAATGACAAAGGAAAAAGGACTAGACGAGGATTTACTAGGATAATCAATAATCGATTAAAGCATGTAGGTTAAATATATCTTATATTTATTCACTATTACTATATTACTGTATTTGTACTTTATGGTAACATGTACTGTACGTACATTTTATAGTACCGTGTACTGTACATACACTTTATGGTAACGTGAATTGTCCATACACTTTATGGTAACGTGTACTGTAGTACACTTTATTGTTACGTGTACTACACGTACACTTTATGATAACGAAATGTCAGTCGGTATTGTCCTTTTCAATTTACACTTTGATTTGCATTGCAATTTAATTGAAATTTTGTATTTATAATAGATTATAACTAAAGTTTAATTTTCATTGCCATCGTTTTAACGCATATGTACTTTATATAGTTTAAAATGGAGTTTCAATTGTTAAAGTTTTCAATATCTTCTAATATTAATAAACTATATATTTCCGCACAATGTCCACAATTATCTCAAATAATTAGTATGTTTAATTCAATGTTTTAACCACTATTAAATTAAGTACTGAGTAAAACAGTTATTGATGACCCACAAGAAAATCTACTTCTAGGGAGGCCGTTGAGTACAATTGCAAATATGTTTTACTTATCCTGAATATATATACAGATTACAAAATTTATATTTATTATGATGCAGTAGAATAACTGACAATATATAATACATGGTAATATCATAATCTAACATATCTTAATAGAAGTGCAACTTGAAATCGTAGTCCGTTTGCCGAGTGTAGGAAGTGCGTGTGATCGTCGAGCCGAACTGTGCACGCCCCTCTAGAGGGAACCGTCGTCTGCTAGTTTCTAACAATCTTAATCGAGATATGACTATTCATGCAAAATTGTTTACTATATACATTTTGTAACGGTCACGCTGGGGACTAGATCAATAAAAATAGTAATAATTTATTATAATAATAGATAAAGGGGTTTGGGCGCCAGCTGCGTATAATCGCGGCGAATTAACAATACGATTGCTCGGCTGCGTACGAGCTGCGACGGTTTGCTGCGCGGGAAAGGTTGAGAAGGGAGAGATATGGGAAGCACACTAGTAGTTATGCGGCCACCATGGACAGTCAAAACATGACTGACCTTGACCCCGCCACGGCGACGCGCGGCTACATGATACTTGATACCGCTGAGTCATGTAGATGCGCAGCTACGTGATAACGCTGAGTCATCCCGACACGGCGGTGTACAACTACATGGTACTTGTTACCGCTGACTCATATCGAAACATTTATTGTACAATTTTTAGAATACCGATTATATTAATTGCGCTTTCTTCTTTGCGCTTTTATTCGTGAATTATATCATTAAATATTTATTATAATACAATAATAATAATTTATTTATTATTATTTTTTAATTTAGCTATTTTTAAAAATGTATGTACTTATTTTAACAAGTGGCAATGACAAAGGAAAAAGGACTAGACGAGGATTTACTAGGATAATCAAGTAATCGATTAAAGCATGTAGGTTAAATATATCTTATATTTATTCACTATTACCATATTACAATATTTATAAAGTTCTATGTAAATCGATTATTTAGTATTTTTACAATAATTTCACTGTGTAACGTTAAAAGTTCATACATAATGTATTGCACGTCATTTTTGCAAACTAAACTTGTAACACTCTCCGCATTTTTCGTGATTTCTACATACACGGTATTAACAATTTCGTCGTCGACCGCCGATATAACGCTAGCAACATTTTTTACAGTAAATTCGGTGATTTGAGCGTTATACAAAGCAACATTTTTATCGTAAACAAAGTTTAATGTTTTTCGCGTCACTGAGTCTACAAAAGATGATATTAAATTGAGATATTTTAACCTAAAATTAACACATGGAACCAATTCCTTTAATTTATCAAACGTAACTTTTTTCATCACTATACTGCGATGATAACGTTTTGAAGGTGGGTCATCTGATGTTAGTTTCCGATCCTCCTCGATTTCTATCGCCTTATCTTTGTGGACATGGGTATACCTCAAGATCCATCCGTGGCCATAAACTTTATGATCCTGCAGGTGATCCTTGAATCCTCAAAAATAGCCATCAACATCGTCAAAAAATGAAAGTAATTCGGTCCATCCAAGCGTTGAAAATGGTATACCAACGAAATCTGTACCGAGTAAGCGTATCACTGGTCGTATTTCCACGTAGTCTATATCGTCGAATTCGAGACCGATCACAATCTTTTTTGTGTAAGATTTATTTAAACTGTAAAAACGAGATATAATCTGGTGTGGTCTCAACCGTTGGACCTCTGTTCCCGATTCAATACTTTGGTGGTTAGCAGCCATCCTCACTTCAAAAATGAAAGATTGAGAAGCGGTACAGAAACAGCACTTCAAGACTGATGCCGTTCGGTGTTGCGGAGGCACTATTTCAACAACGTATACCGATAGAGAGGGGAGTCATGAGCAAAAATGTGACCATCAGCGAACTGCCACGTAACCAACACTGAAGAAGAGGTGGAATCGAGTCTGGTAGTGGAGGTAGTTGTTGGGTGATTAACCTGTATATTATAACAAAGACATCTTGCAACTCGAATTTTGTAAACATCTGACACTGTAGCCACCGTTTTCGGTGAATCCTACGTCATCTTTTTTATATCGCACGTGTCTTCGTACGATGCCATCGTTCTTTACAAGATCAGCAGAAAAACGTTTGAGAAACTTTTGCATACCGATACCTTTACTCATACATTGTAGAAACATTATATACAAAACTGACCGCATACGTCAGACGTTTCGCTTTGCAACTGCATGGAATTCCAACGATATCGTTTACAATTTCTTTTTATTCTGTTTATATGCTCGGGTACAAACGGCGGGTTTCCATAACTATCAAAGTAATACGCATTGTTGTTTTTATCTACGTACACAGCAACCCAATGCATTCCCGGTTTTGTATGGTCATCAGTGTTGAAGATAAATGCCGTCGGTTTCGTCCACACCCGCGGAATCTGATCTGCTGGGAATACGCCCACTGTATGTGACCGAATCTTGGTTAAGAGTTTTAGAATTTCCAAACTGTTCATCGCAAAGCTGTGCTGGTACGGTGAATATGAATTCGTCAAAAATATCTTGTTCGCGTAAACGCAACCACTCTTTTAACCGAAACGCGTTATTTAAAACATAACTATATTTTAAATGAGTGTTTTTTAACCTGTGCTGAATACAGTATTTATCGCTCCAAGGTAGATTTTAAAATGATGGACAATCCTTGTCATTTTCCAAATTAACAACTTCACACACTGTCAATTTTTGCAAAATGAGCCATTTTTCTTTACCTCGTGTATAAATTTTCCGTGCACTTTCCGTTATCTCCTTCAAAGTCTTCGAAATCATTTTTTTCGTCACATCACCTTCGAAATCGAATCCGTGATGGTTAAACGTTAACCAATTGTTTTGTCTTCTTATATCGTCGGGCAGTCGTTCGATACCTATCGATGGAGCCAGAATCCAGTGTGCACTAAAATCTCCAACCAACGAGACGATTGCAATTTCCTTTGGAACGGTAACATCGTCCTTATCTTTGAAACACTGGATGTCAACGATCATATCCATCTTGACTGTAGCAAACTTTTATATAGACTGACTCATGACTTCTCAGAGCATCTTATATTCAAAGTAAACATTAAAAGCGCCATCTATACAAAACTTTTTAGCCGCTGAAATCTACTATTATTTGTCTCGCTGCGTCAATCTCCAATATATTCTCGTACTCGGCGTATACGATGCAATTTACAGTACTGTATAATGGTTCTTCGAATCTTACGTCTAGCCTAACGCTACCGTGTTTAATCAAATTCCAATGTGACTGATCGTTTGCCGATAAGTCAGGAGTTAAATCAAAGGCAAAAAGACAGTAGCCGTTAGGGTATGATTCTCGCGAAATATTGTTACCTTCATTTAGAAAGTGTATACCTGTGCCCGAAAATAACGTGTGATAGGCGTCAACATACAATTTTTTATTTCTGAAATCAGGTTGTAGCGGTCTCGAAGGTATTTGTACACCGTCAATGTGCAGACACAGGAAATTAATATTAAAATGTTCAAAATTGTATGGGTTAAAATTTTGGTTACCGTTGATAGCCTTGTTTTTAACGAATCCTACAATTATTCTTTGCGGTAATTGACCTAATATTATATTATCCAACGTCTCACCATGTATACCGCTATGAATTGTTACAGCTTTCACCTCCACTCTTGTGATAGGGTACTTTGCTGTTGTTTTTGACAAAGCTTTAGCGTGTGCAAGTAACACACCAGGATTAATTTTTACATGCCTAACGAGCAAATTTGCCTCTTCGATATTAACAGACAATAATCCGCTCGTATCCATAAGCGAAAAATTGTCTCTGGAACGAACTAACCTAACCCGTACGTCCACACCATTTATTAATAATTTATCTTGATTGAATACATCACTGTGTAAATGTCCAATTAAATCTACAGGTTTTTTTTATAGTTTAAAAGACTTTTTCGATGATCACTCGCAGGATTGTGTATGTAAGAAAGCCATTGCTAACCGAAAATGTCTCTTGTTGTACGAGTGTAATGTCTATTTTTGGTTTTGTTAGTTTGCTTCTTATTCTTCTTCCTCTTTGCGACTTTACCTCCTCTTGACTTACATGCTTTTTTCGATTTTCTACTTTTTGAGCGTTTGACTTGTCTCCCCGCTGTACCAGACATCAACTGTAACGCTCCGTCAATTCTTTGTTTTTTATATCCCGACCCCTCCATCAATTTATCAATTTTTTCATTTGCTTTTCTCGTTAGATTCTCACCAGATTCACGCCTACGATTATTAAATGATTCTCTCAATGGCAAATTGTGTGTCGCTACATCAGACATGATATTTATTCCGGTTCGCAATGCTTCTTTCCCAACAGCTTTAGCTCCCCTCGACAAAAAGGGGAAAACTCTGCGAAAAATACCGGCGAGAAAAGATCCGATACCGCCGTGACCTTTCTGATAGGGATATCCAGCGTAAATCCGGCCGACACCACCATTGCTACCGCATCCAACTTGTAAATTAAAATATTCCTCGTAACGTTCCATGACTTTTATTTAGTCAACTCGTTTAAAGTGCAGCGTTGCTGTCAACGTGTCGTAATCAAATGGTATCGATACTCCGTGCTGATCTCTTATATCAATTTCAATGGTTTGAAAGTTGTTGAATAACAGTGGTAAGTACATGGATGGTGAGAAACTTTTAATCTCATTCCACCGTACTTATAATCGTCGATATTTAACGATACAGCTCTTAATAATCGTGTCTGTACATCAGCGGTTACGTATGGTTCACAGATATCTGTATATATCATCAACATGTCTGGTAAACAACTCGCAAGATTAGCGGGACAATCGGAAATTATCAAATTATCTTTATCAACATAAATAAATTCGTTGTGCTCATTCCGGAAATCAAATCCAAGAGTTTTTCTAACTATTCTCGAAAAATGTAAATGGTGTACCAGTTCCGAACAATATTCTTGATGGCATATTCGACGTACCGATGTGTACCCACCTCGTTCAACGCTAAACTTTAAATGGCCTTTAAGGCAATACAATTCATTGATTTCCTCTACCAAACTTTCAATACTTTTGTAAACCCCGCGTCGTATATACGATACATCGTCAACGGTAAATAAGCTGGAGCTTAGTATATCAATTACATCGATAGCCGAGATTCTTGATTAACCCGGAGGTGGTGCGATACGCATATGTACCGATCTCTCCTCCTCCGACGTCAAGTGTTGGAATGTGAGCGGTATTTGAATCTCTGAGAGAGCAACGTTCCACGATCCTTGTAAACGAATAGTTTGCGGTAGCTGTGTAACAAAGTGCGTTGTTGCGTTATCAGGAAAAAATTGTATACTGCTGTTGCTCGGTAAGACGACGTAAAATTGATCTTTCATCATCTTGTTTCAGCAATATCGCTAGCCTTTACCCACGAATTAAATTTTTCAGGATAACCTTTCCAACTTACAAAATATTCTTTTAACCGACCTCGTCCTTGCGACTTCAAGATTTGATCGATTTCAAAAACTTTATTCGTAAAATCCAATCTTACTTTGCAAAGCTCCTCCCCGTAAAAATTCCCATCAATTTCTTCACCGGCCAGATCTTTTAAAAAATACACAACCGGATAACGATATGTTGAAATTCTGTAAATCTTGAAAACTTCTTCAGACCATCCGCCTTCGTATGCTTTTGCAAAAACGTTTCTCGCGCGACTGACACGAACCGAATCACCAACTCTATATTTAACATGTTTCATTACATCAGGTTGCTGTTTCGATTCGTATCGGTGCTTCAAATTTTTACGTGCCTCTGCAGCATTGTGTATGGTGACTGAGGCTGGTTTCATTTGGATAGCTGAATGTTTTGTATGATTATAAGCATCGACTATATTTCCTAATACATCGATATAACGCCTGGACTACGTACGATTCTGTAGATTATATCTTCTTTTTCGAGGACTTGTTGGAATTCGCGGTTCGTAAATTCGCGACCTTTATCGGTCTGCAGACATATCGGTTTTCGTCCACCAGTCCTGGTTAAAATAATTTCAAAAGCTTTAGCGACGTTATTACCACTTTTCGTCTCTACCGGCTCTATCCATACATATTTGCTAAGAACATCTATAACGGTCAAAATATAAGTGAATCCATCATTGTACGTTTTCAATAATCTCAAATCCATTAAATCGGCTTCCCAAACATCATCAATATTGCGAACGTTATAACTACGTCAAACGAATCTACGTCTAACAAATTTGTGTTTATTGTATGCATCCTGACTCTCGAGCCATTCAATCACACGTTCCGAGTTAAACGTTTTACGGGTGGTTTGTAACAATTTGTCAGCTCCAGCGTATGCGGTAGATCTTGGTAAACCATAATAGAAGAGTTCCAATTGATTATTCATGATTCTTAGCCTCTTTTCATAAGGTTTTTTGTTTTTTATTCTTTTTCTTATTGTTGCGCTTGATAGCTTTCTTAATATGTCCGAAAAATTTTTCGAACGTGATTTTATTAACCATACAGCAAGCAGTCATCATCGCCAGAGTTCTTTCATCGCTCGGAGTATCCCCCGCCAACATACGTGGAAAAGCACGTTCAGCCAAAACTCGATCGGCCTGTTTTCGATTCGTCTTCTTATCAGCGTAGGCAATATCGTGTTCTCGACAAGCATCGTCCAATGGATTGATTCCAATTTCACCACGTTCGAGACGTTCAACTAGTTTTGTACCTGGACCACAAAATTTATAGCCGGGTACATGCATTTCAAAAGGAAGTAACTCGATCATCGAGTCTAGTACACTCTTTTCGTCATCCATTTTTAACTTTGCTTCCCCGCTAGTCGCTGCCATGAATTCAATAATACATTACCTGGTCTCACAGGTGTCTTAACCCTATTAATACGCGGAGTACGATCTTCCTCGTCCGAGCTACTCGTAGAGATGGAACTCGCTTTCCTTTTTAAATGATTGGCACTATCAGTGTCAGTTTTTGGTAGTTTAGGCGCGTGTGTTTCATCCGATGACGAACTTGACGATAACGATTTCTTTGCGACCTCTCTTCAAACGCGTTCGTTTCCAATGTATTCTCTGGGAACCGATGCACGACGAAGCAATGACGCAAACTGAGCGCTACCTTGTGGAGGCGTTCTTTTTCTATTTCTTACGGCGTCATTTACCAGATCAATAATGTTCATACCCTTCATCGGTGCGCCATCTATGATCATTTTACCTCTATCATTCCACGATATATTTTCGTAACTTCTCAGATGATGTAATAAATTATCAGCCATTTTTTTAAACTTGACAGGAACGGTCTCAATCACGCGTTCGTCGATTGCTTTTTTTCTGCCTCGTCTTCTCGTGGTCTTTTCGTCACCTCATCATCGCCAAAATCATTTATTTCTTTCAATTGGTCGTGACGAGTGTCGCTGTTTCTAAAATGAAGATATCTTTGGCTGTAAAGATACCATTTTTCTCTCTCGTCTTTGTACGTATTGGAATTTAAAATATCCTTCATTTCTTCATCTAGTCTACTCATGGTCGTACCAGGTGTTTGTACGGAATTCATACCGTTGTCAAATGCACATTGTTGCCTCATACGCTCCACATTCTCGTACGGGACGAGAACCATTTTTCGAGCATGCTCCATACCGTTGATCACTTAGTCACAAGACTTGCTAAAACCGTACCAAAGCTGGTAAAAATCCTCCACGTTGCATAATGAGTTTCTTTTTACGATTAATATTTATTCTCGGTTCAGCTAGTTTTCTCAAAACAGTTGTTTGTTTACGTAATTAAGACTTGTGTTTCTTACTAAGTGGTACGTTTCCAGCTAATACATTCAATGCGCACTCGCAAATATGTTTTATCAGTTTAGGATCTGCTTTGTTGAGTAAAGCCTTTCGTTGCTCGTCTTTCAAATGGTACAGAGCCCGTAAAATTACTGTAACTTTATTACTGAAAGGTGAGCGTTGACGACTTTTCGACGCCATTACACCGACACGACTGGTACGCAGTTTGTAAAGTCGCAGAGTTTTATCTTTTTCTTCTGCACGTAGACGCATTGATGGTCGTCTTCGGGAAAGATTGTTGTACGGAATCGACAATTATCAGGTGTATCCTGCTTCAAATCGAGTAAGAGGTAACCGTAGGGTTGACTAGTTGCGTCCTCGTACGCTTCCCGTATGAACCGCGGATCTTCGGGACAGATTTGACGAGCGAGGTGGTGTATCTGAGCGCGATCGCGTAAGTTTCGAAATAGTACGATGTAGTGCGTATTTAGGAATATGTCGCGCTGTCCCTTACCCTGATGAAAGATGTTTTAAGTTATAAATATCACGCTCAAATTGTTGTGATGACTCCCTTTTGTAAATAGATTAACGATCGCGCCTCCATCCGTCGATGATTCTCTCATCAAATCGTCGATAATTATCAATTTCGATCGAGGATCGTTTGCGTAGTCACTGATTTGCGGTAATCCTTCTCGAAATTCTATTTGCTTTCCCAAATCTCTGTATCCCCGTTGCCATTCGTCGTAATACAAAATTTTACGATCGATTCGTGTATCGCACATTCGCTCGAGATTTTTAAGAAATTTTTTAACAAACACTGTCTTTCCACAGCCTGTGGGACCACTTAGTATCGCTGTAAATGGATGTTTCCATCTCGTGTCCACGATGACGACTGATTACATGTATGTGAAAATGAAGTATTCGTACCGTGAATCTCGTACCTCGAACGAGGAGCTCGCGAACCGCAGTGGGGCCCCGCGCGCAACCGCTTACGAGCGTTTTGCGATCGAGCTCGTCTACGTTCGCGCGGTCAAACGAGCTCGTACAACATCGCGTCCCGCTCGTGTACACGCGCCCAAAAACCTCGAGCTACCGCTCAGATAGTCTTATGTCTCGTTGAGCGATTCGGACATTTGATAGAAATACAAAATTAATTTATAATAATTTAATGAAATTTATAATTAGTAAAACGCGTATTTTTTTTACGTTGTACATCGTCGTTAGAAGGTGAAAATAAAAAAATGTAAGGTGAATGTAAGAGAGTGAAATGGGTAAAAATATCTTTCATCAAATCGTTTATTAACAAGTAGAGTTCATACATCGATCAATTTTTTTAATTACATTTTTTTATAATTATCTTTTTTTTTTTTACACATTCTGATGGTATTAGTAGAAAAATTTTCGGAGTACTTTTTCCATTGAGACTTTGTGTGGATACCGTCTTTCTTTCCCTGCTTTTTAACAATTAGTGGTATCTGATCTGGTTTACACTTATTTTGACCCATTTTGGATTACGAAAAATGAAATTTAGTAACTTTGGACTGTCAAGTTTGGAACAGGTATTATTCGATTCTGCGTAAATTACAGACTGTTGATTGCATCGGATGTAAAAGTGCACTATATCTTTCTCCCAACTCGTTATAAGGCGTACGTACTCTTACAGGAGTCCATGCACGTGTGGATGTACAAAGTAAAATGATGCTTGTACTTTATCTCAACAATGTTTATACTTCTTGCCATCAACTTTCTTGATTCTTGTCAGCATTTGTATCCATACGGGTAACTTTTATACAGGTTCACAAATCTTCTGTTACCGTAAACAGGTTTACAGGTTTTCGTCTCGTCCTGCGTTACGACGTCGTGAAAACGCGTTCTTCTAATAGCCGATGAAGTTAACGTTATCTCATTCGTACTTGCAGTGATCATTTCCCGTATACTATCATAGTTCGCTCGTTGACTGTTTGTATAATTTAAACCAATTCCTTTTACTTTACACACGCATTCTTCGCCATTTGGAGTTTTGTACTTGTATGCGTAAAATTTCGACTCCCCTGAAATAAAAGATGTAATGTAGGCTCCTATTCCTTTGTCAGCCAATTCATCGGTAAGATCTCCAAGCATGTTACCGAGCGGTAAATCTTTATCACTATTTCTACTCACATAGAGTACAGAGTCAGTGTCGTAGTAGAGAACGCGTTCTCCTAATTCGTTCAAGTACCCAAATAATTTCAGACGGGCTTGAGATGTCGTGAAAGCAGCAACGACTACGCTCGTAGTGTGTGATGGTCTGAGGGAATCACTTTTATATTGCCAATTTACGTACAGTGTATCATCGTTTACGGGCAAAATTGAATTCACATCAATTTCCACACTGGTAAGCAGCTCTACCAATCTCTGCGGTTGTGTAATCACATCCGTTTTCGGCTTATTTTCACGCTGAGCCAACTTACCCCACAGAGAATTTAAAGATAATTTTGCCACGGATCTTAATCCGGGGTTAAACTTAATGTTACTTTTGTTTAATCGTATACCTTCTTTACGCTCAATATTTGTTATATACTGATTCTTTTCCTCATCGGTAACACAGTCTGGTGGATATCCTGAAGCTGCGTTTTTATCTTTGTAAAACCCATCTATATATCGTGCAAATATACCACCATTCTGCGTTTTAGGGTCATACTGTGTCATTTTATATTGCCAAATTTCGTGTACTGCATGAACAACGTAGCCTAATTCGACAGCTTTTTTAACTTCTTCGGATACCCAAGTTCCTTGCAGAAGTCGTTCTAGCGGATCTTCATGAGGGCAATCAGTTTGTGTCATTTCTTCGCAACACGAGCGACACAATGGGGAAATTAGCTTACCATGCATTCTCACAGGAAGAACTGGATGGTACAAATTTCTCGGAGGTAACACATCGCACATAATCAATCCGTCGACTTTCGATACATCGAGTGCGTGCCCTATAAGTTTTTGACATTCTTCTTCCCCTACATACAATTTTGGATGACCTATGGGATATTTTCCTCTTTTACATATGTACGGATAGAGTGAGCAAACATTAACGTATCTAAGCTTTTCCTCTTCATTACAGTTGTATACTTTGACCGTGTTACCCGTACGTCCACCAAAGAAAGCATCATGGGAATCTAGTGGTTTTCGATTTAATAAACTACTTATTTCTCGTAGAAATTGTTTCATTTCTTCACTTTCGGAAACTTTCTTCTTAAATACACACTCCCAAATTTCGATTAATTCATAATTGCCGGCTCTGATTTTTTCAGAAATGACGTTGGTTTTTTCGAACCTATCATCCATCGATTGACCGTCCGATAAAATTTCATCTCTATTTATTTTGCAACATCGCGGACAGCCATGCCAATAGCATCCATGGAATTGGAACTATACCATTATGGGTTTCATGTTCAGTGGGAATACAGTAACCGTCCACTAAAATACCCTCTATTATTTTCTTTTCTTGGCATCGACCAGCGTGTGCAATTTCTCTGTTTAATTCCTTTTTCTCCATCCAATATAACCACTGAATCGCTTTGATAGATTGATTATCTGCACGTCGGTACCCTCCTATTGGAATTATGCCTATCTGATTCTTCTTTAAAAAAATTCTTTCTATAAACATGCATGCATGCCGAAGCAATTGTAGAACATTCCACGAATGGGTCTACATCGTACTTTATGAATGTTGATCGAAAATTCAAGCAAGCCAACCTCAGAATGTTCACGTCTTGCTTACAATATTTTACAATTTCTTTTTGAAAATCAAAAATATATCCCGCCTCCTGTTGTTCTATATACCACGACAAAAAATTTTCTCTTTCGTTAGGATGCATACTATCTGGAGCATACATTTCCAAAGACGGTAACGGTCCAATATAAGATTGCTGTTCTTGTGTGTTGAATAAGTGAGGAAAAGTACCTTTTTCAATTCCAGATAAGCCGTATGCTTTTGGCAAAGTACTCAACGGCATGTGGAAGTAATTTAAACTGTCGATAAATTTAATATTCTTAAATTCCATCAAAATGATTTTGGATCCATTCAAAATTACAGTTGGTTTGATACGACCGCTACGTTTCTCCACAAGATATTTAAATATAAATTGAGCATCAAACCCTTGAGAATTGTGGGCAATACAGACAACTTTTTTGAATATTTTTCGAGGAGTCAAAGCGAATTCAACCAGTTCTTTGACAAGATCTGTTTTAAATATATATTCGCGTATACCACATTGTACACATCTGTTTGAAATATTGGCATCTTCAAGGCAAAAGCTACAAACTTGCTGCACTACGCATAGATTTGGAACATGTATTTTTTTATTAACGTCACCCAATACAGATAATGTTTGCTCTGTTTTGAAATCATAAAATAAGAAAATCGTTCTTAAAGTTTTCTTATCGCGTTTGATATGTTGAACGTAACAAAAATGGTCACTTGGTAATCGTTCATTACAAGTTTTGCAGTATACAATACCACACTCGTGTTTTTCTTTACGACTATATACACGAACCGTTTTGCAGAAAGATTGACAAACTTGAATAGCCTTACAAACACTAAGATTCTTCTTGAATGATTCATGTTTGCGGTGATTATTGAAACACACTTCACCGAAGAAACTTCTAAGACACATTGGACATTTTTGTAAAATTTCATGGGGATCGCATAGTGGAATTTGCATACACTTATAGCATCTGCGAGAACACCTATGATCTTCAACGTTTCTGTAACTTTGATTGCATGGTATGCAGTAACCCCTACTACCGCTAGCACCTATCAAAATTAGAATCGGTTGGTAATGATTTGACGATTCGTAGTACATGATACGTAAAAGGTGAGTAATGTTTTTATGTGTATCAATCACGAATTTCGTACCGTCATAAACAGGGCGTTCATAACGTCCGAAATTTTGAAAATTGTATACCACTATGACAACACCACGATCAGCAAAAAATTCTTGAAAATGATGAATTTCATTTATTCCGCATCCGGTAGCAGGTATCGCGACCTGCGCTAAAGCTACTAGTTCTACAGCAGCTTCCTTTTGTAGAGGTCAGCTAGAATTTCTGATAGCTGTCCAATACTCGTGTAGTTGTCCGAACGTATCTTCCAGATAAGCCGTATGCTTTTGGCAAAGTACTCAGCGGCATGTGGAAGTAATTTAAACTGTCGATAAATTTAATATTCTTAAACTCCATCAAAATGATTTTGGATCCATTCAAAATTACAGTTGGTTTGATACGACCGCTACGTTTCTCCACAAGATATTTAAATATAAATTGAGCATCAAACCCTTGAGAATTGTGGGCAATACAGACAACCTTTTTGAATATTTTTCGAGGAGTCAAAGCGAGTTCAACCAGTTCTTTGACAGGATCTGTTTTAAATATATATTCGCGTATACCACATTGTACACATCTGTTTGAAATATTGGTATCTTCAAGGCAAAAGCTGCAAACTTGCTGCACTACGCATAGATTTGGAACATGTATTTTTTTATTAACGTCACCCAATACAGATAATGTTTGCTCCGTTTCGAAATCATAAAATAAGAAAATCGTTCTTAAAGTTTTCTTATCGCGTTTGATATGTTGAACGTAACAAAAATGGTCACTTGGTAATCGTTCATTACAAGTTTTGCAGTATACAATACCACACTCGTGTTTTTCTTTACGACTATATACACGAACCGTTTTGCAGAAAGATTGACAAACTTGAATAGCCTTACAAACACTAAGATTCTTCTTGAATGATTCATGTTTGCGGTGATTATTGAAACACACTTCACCGAAGAAACTTCTAAGACACATTGGACATTTTTGTAAAATTTCATGGGGATCGCATAGTGGAATTTGCATACACTTATAGCATCTGCGAGAACACCTATGATCTTCAACGTTTCTGTAACTTTGATTGCATGGTATGCAGTAACCCCTACTACCGCTAGCACCTATCAAAATTAGAATCGGTTGGTAATGATTTGACGATTCGTAGTACATGATACGTAAAAGGTGAGTAATGTTTTTATGTGTATCAATCACGAATTTCGTACCGTCATAAACAGGGCGTTCATAACGTCCGAAACTTTTGAAAATTGTATACCACTATGACAACACCACGATCAGCAAAAAATTCTTGAAAATGATGAATTTCATTTATTCCGCATCCGGTAGCAGGTATCGCGACCTGCGCTAAAGCTACTAGTTCTACAGCAGCTTCCTTTTGTAGAGGTCAGCTAGAATTTCTGATAGCTGTCCAATACTCGTGTAGTTGTCCCGAACGTATCTGTCCTCTAACCACATAAGCCAATGCTGTGACTAAAGACCAAGGTAAACAAAAAATATATAATCGTTCCTTATAGTCAAAATTGATTTTTTAAGTACACATTGCTCTGTTAACCTAACTCGACCGCGGCCCAAAACATTCCAGACAATAGCATATTTAATTCGTAACGAATCATCAATGTTAAAATCGTCCGCACTTTGAGCAGCACTGTATAACATGTTCCATAGATCTTTCACATTAAAATCACAAATAGGTCTGAACGATAACCACAAAGATCCGTGAATAAATCTTTCTGAATCGATAGTTACACCTATGAAATCAGAACCGTCGCGATCGCCACATAAATGACGATGTAAGTCGTTTAGAGCTCCTTCCATCCACTCATATATATATTTGCGTCAGGTGGTGGTCGTGCTACTCTTCCTTGAACTTCCATTCCGTCCAACCCGAATCGTTGAAAATGTTTGCGTACTTGGTTTTCGATAATCAAACGTTGTGACGATTCATTTACTACGTCTGGTAAACCTTCACCTTTCTGGAAAACGCCACCTTTGTAAATGAAATTAAATTCAATTTATAATGTTTAAAACAAACGTGTCAAGATAAAGAATAATACGTACAATTATCGTCAACGGATGAAGTATTGCTACAACTCGAGCAGGAGGTGGTGCTGGATGAATATTCGTTATCATCATGCATATCGATGATTCGACTGGTCGATGGTATTGGATCTGCTTCAAACGATGAGGTCGGCTGATTACGTCTAATTTCTTCTATACCGTTGGGTTCTAATGTAAAATATAAAAGCACTAGAAGCATTAGAAATTAAGTCAATTTACAAAACTATATTGTATACTTACCAACTTTGTATTGACAATTCATAATATCATTATCTCCTTCAACATCATCGTCCATTTCATTAAGTGCTAAAATATATAAATTTTAAGTATCCAATAATAAAATCTCTTTACAAGATCTAGTAAAATACGTACCGGCGCGGTGTATAATATTCCTGAATTCAGAGTTGTTATGAAGATTCCTGTCTCTCAACACACGTATAATTACTGATCTGATAATTTGATTATCGAACAACCCTACTTTAAACATATGTTCAATCGTACCGCTGCTACATAATGATACCAAAGACCGTAATTTTTTTAACAAAATGTTGGTAGAAAAAGTCTTTAGATTGTCTCTACGCATATTCTTACTGATTGTGCGAATCACTGGTTCGCGTACAATCGCTATACGTAAAACACAATTGAGAACACTGAGAACATGAATCTTAGATACTTGATCCATGATGCACTTTCAGCGGAATACACAGTATAATGTCTGCGAAAAAAACTGTGTCCTCTTATACGATTACCCAGTTGTGAATGGTGGGGGAGTAATATCTAAAAAGTATGTGTCTACTACTACATATTACCAACAAAAAAAATGCATTTCATCAAATATTAGAAATTCTTTGAATTTCATATATAAATAACGTGGCAAACTGCAGTTCGATGCGAAAATCGAATCGCTAAACTCACGTTTGTTTCGCATCATCATCATGAATTAAATGACAGATCGTGCAAGAGATGTGGTAAATTTTAAAAACATAAATGCACAGATATAAAATACGCTTTGAAACTAGATAAATAATATTAAATCAAACGCGTGCTACGTTGACATTTACGTATGAAAAAGAAATGAAAATGAAAACACGTGCAAGTATACAGTTTCTTATAAAATGCTAAACATTGTTTTGATGTTTTATTATTTGATTAAAAACAACACGATGACGTTCGAGGTAAACAATTTACCCTCCCAACCAGTTTAATTTATATTTCTACACAAGTATGGGTCAAATTACGCGAGAGCATCCTCGCTAATGTCGAAGCATGTTAAAATTTGCTTTAGTTGCAAAATTAAAAGAACGATGTATAAAGTTCAGTTTCGACAATGTTACCGGAGGAGAAAGACGTTTGTCTCGGAGATATATCGAGAGAGCAAGAATCGGTTATTGAGAGTTCCCGAACATGTGCTCAACCGATAGATCCGGAATTGCATAGTGTTTTAACTTTTCGACGTTTACGCCCGTACCCGATTGATTTGCGTGAACAGTCCCATTCTTTAGTGCAAGTTATTCTGTTCGAAGACGGCTGGCGCTTTTATAGATATTTCTCGGTACACTTTATGTTAGTTGTAAAGCACCATAAAGTGGATGTGGATAAAATACATTGGAGACCAAAAACCTGTGTAGTGGTACTAAAAAAATTTTCGCGCGCAATTATCATGAACATTTTTGTCGGCGAATATTGGTCATTTGTCGTGGGTTCATCCTCCTTGGCTCAAGAATCTCGTGCGAGGAACGAGAGGTTTTTATACTAAAAGGTTTGTTAAATTATAATTATCGATTATAAGCGCGGAAGAAAGCGTAATTAAATAATCACGCTGGAGAGTATACCTTTGTCATAAGCGAGCATCGTTATCGCAATGACTTACAGCTTGCGCGAGCATCGATACCGCGATGACTCACCCGTAACACTACCTAACCATGAACAAAGTTCGTTTTTTTGGAAATTTGAAATTTTATTTTCGTGAGTGTATAGGCATTTCGGCACCATGCTAAGGCCATTTTGAATTTTTTTTTTATCTCTTGCGGTTCCCGAGATAGACAAATTTACTGTTTCCAAAATTTATTTCTGCAGAAAACTTTTGACTACGATAGCTCGAGATTCGCAAGAGATATAAAAAAAATCATAAAGTCTCTTTCACAGTTCCGCGTCCTCTACACACTCACAAAAAAAAATTTCAAATTTCCAAAAACGAACTCTTTTTATTTAACCCAGCTATGTTTATAAACATATCGTGTAAGATCAATGACTCAGCGAAGACACGCTCGTCGGCGGCTCACCTAGGACAGACTGCATTTCCCCCTTCCCCCCACTGGGGTCAAGGTCGGTCATGTTTTGACTGTCCATGGTGGCCACTTGGCGGAAACCCGCTCTCAGATTTCCTGAGTTGGGTGAGGGTGAGTGACTCGGCCCCCAATTCCGAGAGTCCGATATAGACCTCCTACGATAGTGGAGGAAGAGGATTGCCACTAGTGCGCCTCGAAATCGAGCTGTTTCGTCGAGCCTGTGTCGGCGATTCACTGTTTAACTTGCTATATTTGGTTCACTAACACGTTTAGTTTGTCGAAGATACGCTGATAACGATTATTCTATTCATCTGGGCGACTTCGTCAAGGGAGACTCTACCTAGGGATGATGGGACGGCCGCTAAATCAAAGTAGACATCCTTCGGGGTGTACTACGTGCAGCGTCAAAATACTGAGGCGGGCTTTTCGAGGTCTGCCTTGGGGCACATCCGGACCGAAGTAGTTTCTCATCCAGACGAGTGTTGCTGGGATGTCTCACAGAAGGGTGTCCCTTTCATCAAAAGAGATCCTTGCGTATAAAGTTAGTAAGTCGAGTCGTGGTATGCTTCCGAATTGAAGACTTTGTATAAGGTGAGATGTTAAACACCATGGCGTGCAAACCTTTAACTGGTTTGTACGCTTTTTTCTCTTTCAAGGGATTTTTCGAACGGTATCCCTTGGAAGGCTTGTGGAAGGATTGTCGAATGTTTTATCCTTCACAAGCTATAGCGTGCAAGCCTTTTGGCTTGTACGCTTTTTTCTCTTTCAGGGGATTTTTGAACGGTATCCCTTAGAGAGTTCGTGAAGGGAGTGACGAATGCTTTAACCTCCACGAACATTCGAACGTTAGGTCACCTACCGCAAAACCTCCTCAGGGATCCGGGGAGTAATAGGGAGATTTGCTTCGGCAGATCGATAGTTGGACCAGGATGACTTTACTCTGGTACGCAGGGACTGGGATCCGAGCCCCACGTTGGCGTACCTCTGAGTTGAAAGTGAAACGTTAGCGTGTCCCCAGTATTGGGTTGGACTCTGCGGGGCACGTGGTTGCAAGCAGGCTTGACGGGTGAAGCGAAGAGTAACCCGGATGCCGCTTATGTTCGAAAGCGGACGACGGCGGTGAGCTAAACACCGCCGCATTCTGACCGAGAAGTACTACACTAGGCTAGCCGTTGCAATGCGGTGGGCCCCCGTTAGGAGTTTCGGTACACTGTTCAAGTGGCCTCAGATCGTGGTAAACCGATCCCATAGGTGACTCTCGACGGCTTTCGTGACTTATAAAGTTATCGGAATGCTGAATCGAATCCGAAGCGCTTGGGATCATTTAGAACAAAACTATCTAATCCTGAGGGGTTACGAAAGTCGAAAGACGGAGAAACCAGGGCGATCAAATACTGTCAGCTAGACGGTGCAATGTTGTCCTATGGAAAGACTCTAGAACAGTCATAGAATACATGTCCATGGTGGCCAAATAACTACTCACACTTGCCAAAGACGTAATGAATGCAGTTCACCTGCTGCGAAGCAATTTTGTCCGTATAGAGATCGTCTCCTGAGTTGCCGCTCGAAATGCTGCTTTCCTCACACACACGCACAAGCTAATGTTGTCAATGTGTCGCGAAGGAGTACCGAAGAGCTCTCTCGAGTTTCCGCTAGTTCGCAGCTTCTCGCATGTCGTCCGTCGGCCGCCATCGTCTGCGCGCATCATACAGTGAGTGCTTTCAACCAGGGATGCAAAATTTTTTAATTATCCAATAATAATTAACAATTAAAATTTTAATTATTAATTAGTACCTTTATTTCCAATATATAGTATTACATCAGTAAAACTTTTTACACTTTTACCCGACAATTTTTCGTTCTTATATTCTAGGTATTACATAATGTGCTATAATACAGATTAATAAATATTATTTTTACAAACTTAGCGTGTTTTCCTTTTTTACATTTATATCTTTGAATCTTTTATTCAATATACATTTTACTAGTTGCTATATTATATTTTCTCTCATCTAATCTTTAATTTATTCTATTTTTGCTCCTTTTTTCTTCCCTTTCTCTTTCTTTTTCTTTTTCTATTTTTAATAATTTTTCAAACTCATCGGCTCTCCCTTAAATATATTTTTCATTGTTTTTTGTATTTTCCATTCTTCTTTTGTTAACCCTTTCCCTTCCATTTCTTTTACTAAAGTATTGTCAATTTTTTCCCTTGCCACCTTGCATCTCCAGCTATGTTCAAGCGTTTGCAATTCTAACCTACATAACCTGCATAGTTTATCTTTAAAACCTTTTTTCCCTGTTATATCTAGATTACCGCACCGCATCCTCGCCCACTGTTCTTTCCACTTTCCCTCAATTTCCCTATTATCCCAGTATTCTTCCTTACCTAATTTTATTTTCCATTCTTTGTATTTTTCCCAGTATTTCGATTCGTCAATTTTGTTCCAGTTAATTTGAACTTCTTGTTCCTTTTTTCTTTCCAGCGCTATTTCACATTTTTTAACTATCATTTTCTTATCTATGCTATCTAAAGCCTCATCTAAACCTATTCCATCCCCTATTTCTCTAAATGCTTTCTCAACTATTTTACCCCATTTTATAGCATTTCTATTTCCTATTCCTCTTATTTCTTCTCTAAGGCATATTTTCGGAAGCCTTTCCTCACCCATTTCTTTAATTTTAACTAAATAATCCAGCGCTCTTTTCCTTGTTCCTATCCCTAAACTATTTCTGCCCGATTCCATTTGGTATATATAAGTCGGTGTATTTCTGTTTAAACCCATTGCCATTTTCATGTACCTATTTTGGGTTCTTTCCAAGGTTTCCCAACTTTCCCACCCCCAAATTTCAACCCCTTGCATACAGCTTGCTTTAACAATTGTATCGAGTAAGTAAGCTCTTTCTTTTAACGTTTCTACTTTTGCTCTTTTCCATATCCTCCATACCATATTTATTGCCTTTGTTGCTTTCGCTCCCATTCTCTTTATGTGTGTTGTGTATGAATTACTAGATGTGAACCAAAAACCTAGATATTTATATTCTTTGCATATTTCTAGCTCTTTACCTTTAAAAGTCCATTTTTCCCCTTTGCCCCTTTTACCTGCTTTCTTAAAAATCATTACTTTTGTTTTTGTAATCCCTCCTTACTATCCGCTAGTATTACTACGTCATCCGCGAATTTTAGACAAAATATTTTTTCTTTACCAATCACCGTCCCACCTTCATTTTTCTTTTCCCACTCCATTTCCATATCCTCTATAAAAATATTAAAAAGTATTGGGCTTAAGGGGCATCCTTGTTTTACCCCTCTCACTGTTCTAAATTTTTCTGAAATCCCTTCTCCCGTAATCACTTCATTTTCTGCTTTCCCATATATTTCCATGATTAACCTTAGAAATTTTCCCTTTATCCCTAAATTTTCTAACTTTCTGAACAAAATATCTCTATCTACTGAATCAAAAGCTGTTTTGAAATCGATAAATCCTGTATATAATTTCCCTTTGCTTCCCTTGATCTTATTATTTATAATACTATTAAGAGCAAATATGTGGTCCCTTGTGCCCCTATTTTCTCTGAATCCTGCCTGATTTTCCTTAATTTTCTCTTTATCCTCAATCCATTTTCTCAATCTGTTAGCCATTATATTTGTTAATATTTTGTAACCTATATCAAGAAGTGAGATACCCCTATAATTAGTGGTCATATCTTCATCCCCTCCTTTATGTATCGGGTAGATTCTTGCTATTTCCCATCCCTTTATAATCTCCCCCCCCCCTTTAGTACTTTATTTAATATTCCCGTAAATTCTCCTGTCCAGTTCATTGGGAGCTCTTTAAAACACTCTGCAATTATCCCATCTTCTCCTGCTGCTTTATTATTTTTCATTTTTCCTAGCGCTTCCCTTACTTCGGCAAAGGTTATTTCCTCATCCAGTTCCTCTACTAATTCAACTTTGTCTTTTGTGACTTCCCCTCTTTCTTTTTCCCTCTCCTTTTCCTTCTCTTCTTCAGTTGCCCCTAAAAGCTGTTTAAAATGTTTGTCTCATTCTTTTTTAGCTATATTCTTTCCCTTCCTTTTTTTCCCTGGTTTAAAACTAATTAATTGCCTTCCACCAATCCGTCATTCCTTTGCTACTTTTCACTCTTTCCCACTTTTTCTCTCTGACTTCTTTTTTTAATATATTAATTTCTTGTTTTAATTTTTTTCTTTCTTTCTTTAATTCCTGCTTATCCTCCTCATTTTTTGTATTTAACCATCGTTTAAGTGCTTTGTATGTTCGTTTCTTTTGATTTCTAATTTCTTTTTTTTTGTACAAATTTCCCTTTTCCCCCTTTTTTAACTATTCCTAACTCCCTACAAGTATCCCAGATTGCTTTTACTAAATTTTCCCACCTAATTTGAGAACTCTTTTCTTCCTTGTCAATTCCTTTTCCTTTCTCATCCATAATATTTTTATATTCGATTGATTTCTCTTTATCCCACACTATTTTTTCTGTACAGTTATCTACCTCTTTTTCTTCCATATTTATTTTGTCAAATTTTCTTTCTAATCTAATACCTATTGGTAGATGATCTGACTCTATTCTCGGTATTACCTCTACCTCTTTAACTACACTATGATTATTGTATTCTATTTCTATAACTAAATCTATCACCGAATTTCCTTCGTCTCGAACAAAGGTTTGTTTTCCCTTCCAGTCACCTTTAGTCGCCCTATTTTTTATTGTACATCCATTTTCTTCGCAAAATTTTAATAATTTCTCTCCCTCTCTATTTGTCTTACTATCTTCCGAGTTTCTACTTTCTTCTCTTTCCCCTTCCTTTCCTATTTGCCATTTACCTATTCTTGCATTCCAATCGCCTATCAATAATGTTCTTTCCTCCTTATCCATATATTTTTCTATTTCTTGATTCATTTTCTTTAATACTTTTTCTATCTTGACATTATTATATACAAATATTATATTTATTTTCCCTTCCTTTATTTTTACCTTTTCTATAATTATCCCATACTCCCATTCTTTAATCTTTCTATATTTTATGTTTCTCTTTATTCCTAGTAGTGTTCCCCCTCTTGCTCTTCCCCTTTTATTACATCTGGTGGCTGCTTTATTTTTCCATATAAAATTTTTGTCTAATTTGTTAAGCAACTCTTTTTCTTTTTCTTTTTCTAACCGTGTTTCCTGCAATGCTATAATTTCAAATTTTAAAATAAAATCCTCAATTTCCTTCACTTTCCTTATACCCGCTATATTCCATGACACGATTTTAATTTCTGTATCTTTGTCATTCCCGTCTAACCTAAAAAATTTCTTTGTCCCTTTTCCTTTTGTTTTTCTTTTTCTAATCTTCCCTCTTTTTCAATCCGTTTGTAGCATGTGCCTTGCACATTTATTTTTTGATACCCTATTTTAACCTCTAGACCATTTTCTTTTTCCTCTCTCTCTATCATTTGTAACCATTGATGGATTTCCTTTTCTCTTTCTGTATAATCGTCATCAACCCAAATATTCCATCCTTTAAGGTATTATTTACTTTTCATAATTTCTACTTTATTTTCCCATGACTCCATTTCCAATAAAAGTCCCCCGGCTATTGCCCCCCGGTGTCCCTAGCTTTTCTCTAAAAATTTTGTTTATTTCTTCATTTAGCCTTTTTCCTACTGTTCTAACCTCCCTTACAAATATATTCTTCTTTCTTTCCCGTCTTTCTTTCATTTCCCATTCTATTTCTTGTTCAGATAACGTATCTGGTATTAGTTTTAAATATTCCCTTTCTGTATTTATTTCCCCTTCTTTATCGTTTAAATTTCTATTATTCGCCTCGTTAAATATTCTTTCCTCTCCCTCTATGTTATTAATCTTCTCATATTCTACGTTATTGTTTTGATTTTGATTACTACTTTTTTCAATATTTCTATTTCCTAGATTCTCAATTTTTATTTCCATTTTTTCTATTATTTTTTCGATTTCCCTTATCTTATTTTTAATTTCTTTATTTTCTGTTTCCGATAATAATTTTTCTATTTTTTTCTGTTTGTCTAAACTGTCTACTTTAATTTTAAGGTTATTGTTCTCACTTTTTACAATTTCAATTTCTAAATTTACGTCTTTTTTTATTTGTTCCACGATTTCTACTCTTTTCCCTAACTCTATAATTATGCTCTTTAATTCAATATTTTCGGTTTTGTAATTTTTTATTTGCATTTCAAGTTTCGTTACGTTTGTCTCAATATTTTTTAGTATTTCCACCTCTTTCGACGTGTTTCTCTCTTGCTCGTTCATGCCATCCGCCATCTTTTCTAACCTCGTTCGTTCTCGACTTTTATACTTAGCAGATTCTCTTATTTTTCTTACGAGTTTTCCTTAACTAATACTTTCCTTGTTTCTTCCACCTCTGTTTAATACTTTATCACTTTCCTTTTTTTAATCTCTGGCTTTTAAACCCTTAATTTCCAATATTTTACGCGAGCGTTCCTGCGTGCGTCCGCTTTGCACCCGATCTTTACCGGAAGTCTTTTAATTATTAATTATTATTGGATAATTAAAAAATTTTACATAGGGAAGTTTGAAAATTTGTTTTTAATTATACACTATAATACATTATAATTTTATATTATCTTCTTTATTTCATATATTCAATTAGTAAAATAATTTTTGTTTACTTTGCCCAAAACTTTTTTTCAAAATTATAATCGGTAATTCTATTATTTTTTAACAAATCTAATAAACTTGTTTGTGAAAACAGTCGCTCAACTGGGGCGGATGACGGCAATGGCGTATTGTATTGTATAAATAAATTTTTCACAAATGTGTATTTTTTTAAAATTGTAAAATCTTCATCATCGTCGTTTAAGTACCTCATAAATTCATTTTGTTGTTCTCCTTGAGGCTTAAAACTTGATGTTACAAACAGATTTAAATCTTTTTTTTCGAATTTATAAAAGGGTCGTCGTTTTTTTTTGTACATTTGTATTATTATTGGTAGATACATTCGTCAGGTTATCTGTTAAAGTATTTAATTTAATTTGGGCATTTTCGTTTAAAGAAGAAATCCATTCGAATTTGAACTGAAGGTGCAATAAAGCAGCAATTGCTGCAACCTTTTTATTTTCATTAATATTAAAAAAATCAGCGAATCGGCTTTCTAGCGCAGCAATCAAATCCACTTCCAACGGTTTACAAGTTACGATATCATTACTACTTAATAATTCTGCCCAGCTTACTTTTACGGTGATCAATGTCGGTAATACATTACCAAAAAAACATTCGATCTCGCCCTGTAAAATATCAATAGATTCCGCAAGTGGTGCAGATAATTGTAAATATTCCTTAATATATAGAAAATCTTCTTCTTCGAACATCGATGTCATGTTGTAATTAAGTAATTTATTTTTTAAGCTATAAATTTGTCTTAAATAATCGTGTAAGGAATGCCAACGAGTTTGAATAGGTCTTTG